>CAKNXH010063309.1:0-31922 GCA_932178445.1 Andricus quercusramuli
GTGAGCCCTAAATGAGCCCTAAATTATTCTGCAAAGAAATGTTTTCTAAGTATTTTTTTTCTATGTGTCGTCCTATCTTAACGTTAAGGTAGCATGACCACAGGTTTTTTCTAAAAATTGCGGAGCATTAAATTTGGCAATAGAGCACAAAGTGAGCCCTAAATGAGCCCTAAATTATTCTGCAAAGAAATATTTTCTAAGTATTTTTTTCTATGTGTGGTCCTGCTAGCTTAACGTTAAGCTAGCAGGACCACAGATTTTTTAAAAAAAGGGGGAACATTGAATTTGGCAATAGGGCATTAAATGAGCCCTAAATTATTCTGCAATGAAATATTGCCTGCGTTGTTGTTTTCTATATATGGTCCTGCTAGCTGAACGTTAAGCTAGCAGGACCACAGGTTTTTTCTAAAAATTGCGGAGCATTAAATTTGGCAATAGGACATAAAGTGAGCCCTAAATGAGCCCTAAATTATTATGCAAAGAAATGTTTTCTAAGTATTTTTTTTCTATGTGTGGTCCTGATGAACTCAGGTTTTTTCTAAAAACTGCGGAGTATCAAATTTGGCAATAGGGCATAAAGTGAGCCCTAAATGAGCCCTAAATTATTCTGCAAAGAAATATTTTCTAAGTAGTTTTTTTCTATGTGTGGTCCTGCTAGCTTAACGTTAAGCTAGCATGACCACAGGTTTTTTCTAAAAATTGCGGAGCATTAAATTTGGCAATGGGGCATAAAGTGAGCCCTAAATTATTCTGCAAAGAAATATTTTCTAAATATTTTTTTGTTATGTGTGGTCCTGCTAGCTTAACGTTAAGCTAGCATGACCACCGGTTTTTTTGTTTAAATGCAGAGCATTAAATTTGGGAATAGGGCATTAAATTAGCCCTAAATGAGCCCTAAATTCCCTATGGGTTTTCATTCAATTTTCGCAATGTGGTCCTGCCAGCTTAACGGACCTGAAAAACCAGGTTAAGCCGACGCTGGGTTCTCCGAGAGCACCGATCATAAGCTGGAGCTGAGAATCGGATCACGAATATAGTTCTTTTTTCGAAGTCCTCGAGTATAGGCAGGTATAGGCCTGTCTTAAACCTATTTTTTCTGGTCTCTAGAGGACTACGGTACTTTTTCCCCGCCGTCTTGTCTGTTGAGACAGACAGCTATCCTTATAACAGAGTTAGAATGGTGAGAGGGATAGATGGAGACAGGGAGCGGGAGAGAAAGCAAGATATTGAGTAATTTGTTAAACAATTTTCATTTGTTTAAACAATTTTTTCCCCCCGTAAATCTTAAAAAAATACTCTTTTCTACAATTAACGACACAATTAACGAATGCTGAAAGTACTTTATTTATTTAAGATATTTAGCAATTATTTAAACAAGTAATAATCATTCACTTGCGCCAATATAACAAGATAAGGTATACTTTCTGAGATAAGGAAATACTGAACAGTAAGCTACATAATGTAGGAGATTCGAAAAAACTAAACTTTTCTCCAGTTTCCCTATAAAGAGGCGCAAGCGAATGATTTTTAATTATTTAAACAATTGCGAAAAATGATAAGCAACAAAATATTACTCTTCACAGTCATTGGTTGTGTCATTAATTGCAGAAAACAACAACTTTTCACGATTGGCAACATCCGTTAATTGTGTCATTCATTCCAGAAAATAATACCTTTTTACGATTCACAGGGGAAAAATTGTTTAAATAAATAAACAATTTTTCTAGAAAATGAACATTGCTTAAAAAATCACTGAATATCCTGAAGAACAAAATATTACTATTTAAATCTCTTAATTGTGTCATTAATTCCAGAAAATAACTTTTCATATTTTACAGGAGAAGCAATTGTTCGAAAAAATAAAAATTGATAAAAAAATGAGCACATACCATTGAAAAAGATGTTACTGCCAATATTCGTTAATTGTAACTCTTAACATTCATCAACTCTATATCATTTATCCCGAAAGCTGATAACTTTTCACGACTTACGGTCTCAAAATTCTGAACCGATTACCCATTCTGGCCAAGGGCCTTAAGATTTAGGGCAAGGGATTCGGCAACCTACTCCGCGCCTTCGTAAAGGACCGCTCCTTTGTGATGTCATCTCGTGTTTCATGACCACTTTTAGGAGAGGTATGATGATGTAAGCTGTACCCAGGATAATTTAGTTATAAAGACATTGGAGATTAGTTTTGCCAGAGTAGAGAAAAACTACGTTCCAGCGCATTCTATCGGGCAGAACGAATATCACCCAGACGATTCCGGAAATTTCCCGGACATATTAGATCTGAAAAATGCGGTTAAATTATAAAACAAATTAGCTTAAAAAATGTTTTAATTGTATAATCTGTATTGATTTACTGTAAATCATCATCTTCAGCCAGAACACATTATTTTTGGATATTACTTTCTAAAAATCCTTCAAAGACAATTAAATCTAATTAAAATGAATGGTTCCGGCACTTTTCGATTTCCGGAAAAATTCCCGAGAGGTTCGAGATTACTCGAAAACCGGGAAATTTTTCGGTCATTGGCAACGCTATTGGAGATTTAGAAGTCCGCGCCCTCCTTGACGGCGTGGGATGTACAGTCGTGGAATCGACGAATTGCTGGGCAAGCTCTTCTGCATGTGGATGATCTTACGTGTGACAATATGAAGGGCCGCAAGCTTGTGCTTCGCCCATGCAACTGTCCCAAACGATTAGAGTAGAACCGGGACAGCAAACATGTTAGTCGCAGATACTTGAATCGGCTTCGTAGAGACACCTCCACTGATGTTATGTGCTGAATGCAGCTCTCAGGCACGCCTATGTATGTATAGGTCTCTCAAGTGTCAAGGTGTCTAATAACACTCATACTCGCAAGCTCAGGGTCCCCCGGAACCGGTGTACTCCTTGAAGACACTTAAAGCACTGCGAAGCTGCTTTGCACTAGAAACATCGATCTTCAGGTCATCCATATAAAATACATGAGTGACCTTATGACGCTATTTGTTTTTACGTGATAATTTCCAGATGAGATATTAAATTTAGTTTACTAGAGGGATATCAATCTCTATATGCATCTCATTGTGTGGATGAACCTTGAAGCCTTCCAACAGATAGATGATAATTCTATGAGAGGTTGAATGGAAAGATTCCCGGTAGTAAATATAGGCCATGGAGAGAGAGCGCTGGTGGACTGCTGCGTCTTTGTCGATGCACCTGTCAATTAACAGGTCCTCTCAGCAGCCTGCTACACCTTTCTTCGAGCCACGTTCGTTTATCTCTCTTCACACAGGCCCAATTCTTTGAAAAATTCTGTAGTTCAGGATAGGCCTAAAGATCTTATACTGCATGTTTAGACGAGTTATTGATCTGTAGTTTCCTGGGTTGGACAAGTTGCCTTTTTCGGTAGGAAAACAGTGCATCCTAACACCATACACTACGGAATGGGCGTCTCCGACTTTGAATACGTGTTTAAGATGCCGGCCAGATGTTGGTGTGTAAAAGTAAACTTGTTCACTTGTTTTTCGAACTGTCGACGATGAACAAAGTATCTGCAACGAACATGCTTGCCGTTCCGATACTACTCCATTCATTTGGAGTGGTTCTATTGACGAAGGGCGAGATTTGATCCCTCGTCATCGGGTCACGAAAGGTTATGCACATGAAAAACAGCTTGCATCTTAAGTCGCAAGTTCCGGGACTTTACTTCTCACGCCGACAAGGTTGTCGCGGAATGATGAATCTTGAATATCTTCAAAAGAGGATCATTTTAGATACAGGACATATAGTCACAAATGGACTAGGCCCTCTTCTTGAAATGGTCAGGAAATACGAAGAAGTGGACAACAGAGTGTTTATGTATAAAGCAGCGAAGAAGGCTGCTGATACACTTCGAAATAACAGGAAAAAAACTTCCGCGAACAGCTCCTCGACAAGAGTATGCACGGCATCTTTCACGGAAATGTGAAGGATCCGTCCATTTCGTTTGACCTAACGTTTGCTTTCCTTAAATAACCCGGATGAATGTCTGGCATGAAGGGCTTCGTTTTGACGTGCCAAGACGGTGTCATTTCCACCTTACCATATCTTCGCCACATTTTGAGCCAAGGCATCCTCGATGATAGCTGCAGAACGTGTCGTGCACCTAGGACACATACTATCTGGAAGCTTAACTCACGCGGGGACGACGTACATCCAAAGTCACAATGCGGCACAATGCCGAATATACTGGAACTACATATTTTCCAAAATTGTTTCTGCCCTTATAATGGATTTGCGACAGTTATATCCAGAATATTCTGTTAAGCTAGCCGTCCTTATCATAGGTGCTCTTGTAGGTGCCACGCTTTCACAGGTTCATAGCCTGAAAAAAATCCCTGCGTTTCAACGAAATGCCGAGACACTTGCCGGTAAAACATAGAAGGCGGTCATCCTTGGATCGCTCCATGTCCTTTAGCTGCACGAGACTTTTGCCGGATCGTCCTATTGAGTCCATCGCAGACTGTAACAACCTATCTCACGATCGTGGGATGTGGTTACAGCTAAAGCGATACCGTGGTTTCGCCAAGAGCGGGTGCAATTTTCTAGAATGGCACCCGCTTCTGGTAAAATCCTACGGTTGTCTTTATGAGAAAATTTTAAATACATATTTAGTATTTCATATTCATAAAAATATAATTTGCACGCATAGCATCGATTTTACCTGATCGTGAATATTTCCAGCATTTTTCTAATTTCAATAAAAGTATTCTCAGAGTGTAAAACTGCTTTCAGTTATGTTCACACTTAATGAACAATAAATAATGAATAATGATACATGATATATCATATTTCTATTTTGAATGTATATATTTGGGGTTACAGTAAAAGAATGTTATTTTGACATTCTTTTCATGGAAATAATATTGAATACTGATAATTATAGGCTTTAAAAATGTGGTAAAGATGTTTTTAAGGAGGTTTTTTAATTACATATAACGGGATAGAATAGTTATCTGTGATGCAAGTGCGCAAAATAGGTGATTATGTGCGAGTGTGCATTTTGCAGAATAAGCTGCAGGCGAATGATGCAGTCACACGAGTTATCCATCACCCATGCGCACGTGTATCACACGCATAGAGTGGAGTAAAGAATTTTAAGCTATTTTGTCCGGGGGGGAGGGGGGCTAAGTGTAAAGAATGGCTTTGTCAAATTAAGTAGGTACGGTCTTGCTGGGCATCTCTCCCACTTCAAGCCGACGTTGACTAGTTCGCTCAAGCGAATGCGTAGTAGGTTGTAGGGTTTTTCTTAAAAGCGTGACCACTTGGGTTTGTGACTTTTGAGTATTGTTCTATGTGTAATTATATTCACTGTGTTTGAGTTATCTTGATTTAGTTTAGTGACAATAAACTATTGTAGACTATTGTCACATTTTTTTTCTGAACCTCGAAATTTTTCGAACGTTCAAACTTTTTTTATACGTAAAATATCGGCCTCAAACTTTCAGAAATGCAAGAGCCGACAGGAAACTACGTTAAATGCCGTCATTCAATAATAAAAGATATAAAAAAAATTATTTCAACTAAATCACATCCGACTCTAGGACGAGCCAGCTGTTAGAGTAATTTTTAGTGAAGTTCCTACCCAAATGAAGTACTTTAACGTACTTTATTGTATTCTAATACATTTTCCAAAGATTCAGCTCGATATTTTATTCTTTAAAAAAGTTCTCAGGTTAAAAAAAAAATTCAGTAAACTGATAAAGTGAGGTCGGCAATATAGGTATTTGGCTGTGTCACATGCCCTTAATCATCAGTCCTCCATCCCACGCTAAACAGAAATAAGAAGTATTAAAAGTCCTACATGGTAGCAGAGCGTGGTTCCAAAGCGTGGTTGCGATCTACGGAGGTGAAATCTGGTGATTAGTTTTTATTAAGAGACAGTGTGAAAATTGACAATGTGAAAGTTGAAAATTGTGGTCTTGCATCCTACATTGAGAAAAAGGCGCAGGGCGACACGATTTAACCTCCAAGCAGCATAATCTTGGAGAGCGCGGTGGTTTTACATTTCGGCGCGCCGCAAGACACAACGAGATTTTCAACAGGACGAAAAGTAAGTATATTATGATTTGAAAAATGATTGTTCTAGCGTGTTCTTTATAGGTAGTGCAAAAGAGCTGAGTCATAAGTTAAGAGCAAAGCTTATTTGTGTGTACATTAAAAAAAGGGTGAATAAAAATATAAAAAATTACAATATGAAGAATGTACACTAGAAAATTGAGTTTTGAGTGAAATGAAAAATTGAGTAGTGAGTGAAAAGTATGGATTAAAAAAATCATTGAGAAAATTTCACTGTAGTAAAATTAACAAAAAGAGAAACATTTGTAATTTCACTAGAAAATCCTATAAAGGACAAAGTTACGGGAGGAAATGAAAAGTCTTTATGTTTCTGAGTGTGTAAGAGAAACGGGAGTTCCGAGAATCGTACGACGATCGGGTGCAGGGAATTACCGAGCGGAGCTTATCGTTGCATTCGTTGCGTGGCAGTGGGGGTTTGAGTAGAGCCGATCGCACGTGTATAGGTCGACGGGCCTAAAGTTTAAGGTAATTAAATTTATGCTAGAAATTAAATGTTTTGATCACGTCATATTGGCTTGCTCTCATTCTTTGTTGCTTATGCGCGTGTATATCGGTGGGCTTCGTGGAGATCTCGGGCGCCTTGTGTTCGAGTGAGTCACGGGTCATTCTCGCGCACGGATCAGTTCCTTGAATCGAGGCGTAGCGCAGCACTTTAAGATCGTCGTTTCATAGAAAGCCTAATGCTTACACTCATACAAATCGGAGGGAGTCTTGTCGATTCTCGTGAATCGACACATGCCTACCCTCACATGCTACGTTTTACTCACTCTTTTGTAGGTGTATGAAGGGGCTCACACTTGCAACCGAGCTTAAAATAATAATGGAGGAATATACTTTATATTAAAAATAATTAGAGGAGTTGTGGTTAAAAATTAAAACTTTTAAGAGCCTATACGAGAATATAGTCTCATAATTTAAGAGTTGAAGTTGTATTTTCAATAGAGTAAAAATATACGTAATTTTTGTATAAAAATTTGAGTTATGAGATGAGAGAGAGAAAGAGAGATAAAAATTAGCCAAATTCAAAATAAAATATTGTTTGATAAATTTTTTAGTGCGAATTGGGAGTTTTCACTTGAGTTTGGTGCTCCGCTCTGACTTGCCTTGCGGGCAGACCCGAGTTGCTGGCTTTTATGGGGACTTTCATTCACTGCAGATAATATCAAAATCAAAATTTGTTTCAAGAAATAAGTTCTAGGGTCAGTGTTCGGATGAAACTTGTGTCAAGTATAGTTTGATCACTGACTAAGCGAATCAGTAGGACTCTATTCGTAACTCACACATGTGCCTGCGCAGCCCAAAACCGACTGACATTCATGGTTACTCGCGAAGTCGACCATCGGTGAGTGGTGTGCACGTGTGATATGCACGGTGGAAGAATCTGATTCCTTGTTTCGGATTAAAGTAATTTGTAGTTTGATTGCTTTGATTCAGAAGCACGAAACATTATTCTGTTAGTTAAGAAAAGAATTACCTGGTATTAAGTTGAGAAATAAAGAGAGATTATGAGAGTAAAATTCTGAGGGATTTTTTTCGAGTTTGAGTATCAAATCTTTTTGAGTTCAGAGGATAAGTGATGAATTTAAATTAAATCACAATATTAAGTATAATGAATTAATAAATTATGCGAAAACATGTACTAATTGAGAATGTTTCATATTCCTGGAACAGATGGCTAAAAACTGTGAAGAGGATGGTTTGAGGCAACAATATAAGGAGTACATGAGAATCAGGAATGGAGTAGAAGTTCATCCTGAAAAAAATAATCAATGTAAGAAATTTTTTATATAAGTCATCTATTTTTGACTAAAAGGTGAAAAAGCTGTGAATTGTGAGAAATTTGTTCAGTCAAGTTTAAAAGTGTGTAAGAATGTCAGATCTGACGATTTTATTGAGTTAGAGAAATCCAGGTAATATGTGAGCATTTTAATTCACAGCTACAACCACAACAATGAGCGGGACCACGTCCAATAGTTTACAAGCTGGAGTGAGTAGAACAACAGATACCGAGACTGCGAATATGTCCATTTCTTGAGAAAAAGTTGAGGAACTGCAAAAAGCTATTGCTTATGCTCAATCGCTAGCTAGCAGCATACCTTTGAATGAGTTAAGAGATCAAACAACAAAAAGCATGATGAAAGATGCTATAGACAAGCTGGCATCTGTGCAAAGAATTGTACTTGAGTCCGAGAAATGTAGATTAAAATATTTACAATCAAGTACAAGAGTTAGTGAAATTCAGACTGTAGAAGTAAGAAATAATCAAAAAAATATGATGCTAGTAAGACCAAAAATCCAGAGAACTTACAAGATTACCTCAAAAACAAGTTTTGAAGTGTGGTTGGACAGTCTAAAGACAGAATTGACAAGTTGGTTGTTATTGGATATGATTGATCCTAATGTCTGTGGACCAACCAGCTTGTCAGATGTAGAGATGAGATTAAGGAAAAATTCTGTTAAAGACATTATAATAAGTCACATAGATGAGGACTACCATAAGAAGATCCTAGGTTTAACAGAGCCTATGGAGATTTTGACCAAGTTAAGAGATAGTCGAAAAGGTGAAGTCAGCTCAACTCCAACATCTATAAGAACCAAATTATAAAATTTAAGGAAATATCAAGGCATTTTGTGAGCGGTTCGATGAAGTCATTAGAGAACACGAGTTGAGTGATGATCCTGAAAAATTGTCAGAGCAAGAAAAGAGATCCACATTTTATCAGGACATCATCGGAGTTATGCCTGAAAGTAGACGTGCTGACTGCAGTAATAATGACAACTCGTAAAGGAATGGATATAAACGCTCTGAGAAAAGCGATGCGTCATATCCAAGAAGATAATAATGCTGATGCTAACAGCAAGAAGGAAAAAGATCCAGCTGCATCAAGAGCCGTTTCACAGATACCCAGAAGCAGTAACTCTGTTTGTCATAGATGCAATAAAGAGGGACATTGGCAACAGGAGTGTCCATTAAAAGAGACGAACTTTTGGTTCTGTAATAACTGGAAAAAAATAATCGACCACAAAGGTAATGAGTGCACCGACAACCGTAATCCCTATGGACGACAAAATAAGAGATACATCAACCAAAATGATGAGTCACATGGTCCTCCAGCCAAGAAAATTTATATTCAAGATCAACGTATGAGAGGTAGAGGTACCGCCAGGGGTAGAGGAAATCGAGTCCGAGGTAGAGGAGGCCAAAGGGGTAGCGGCAGAGGCAATAACAGAGGACATTTCAGAGGTAGAGGAAGCAGGAGAGGTTCAAGAAACCCATCATCTGCGAGAAGAGCTGAGTATGAAGACGATCAGATCCAATTTACTGATCAAGATGAGTATGAGGAAGAGGAACATTACGAAGAGTAGAAATATAATGAGAGTAAAGGTAACAGATCTTCTAATAATCTTATAAATAAGAAAAGGCGTATAGAGTTTATAGCAGATTCGGGAGCGACCGAACATATTGTAAATAAGAGCTTTATATTGATTGATTTTAAAGTATCAAAAGCTGGAGTTATAAAAAGTGAAAATAAAAATGAGTTTTCTAATATTCTAATTGACGGTAGATCTATCGCAGCAAAAGATATTTCGGAAAATTTGTTATCATTACGTAAGCTAGTAGACGCGGGGTTTAGTATTTATCTAGATGATAAGATATTTAGAGTATATAACAAAGAGAATTATAAAAGGATATTTGAGGGAGTCTATCAAAAACCGAACTGGGTTGTCAAATTCGAAGTTAAAAAGGTAAAAAATAAAAATAATGAGGTAGCACATGAATACGACAACTACAGCTGTTTTGCATATATAGCAGTAGACAATGAGTTTTCAGAGCAATCGCAGATCAGTAAGAGAGTTGAACAGTGCTTAGATTCGGAGGGAGGTAATTCTGAGCATGTCATAGAGTCAAAGTTAATAGAGAAATCCGCGATAGGGAGGAAGAATGTTGAAGAACCCATTGTACCAAGTATAGATTCTAACTTTAATTGGTTATCGTACAAAACAATAAGAATAGATGAGTTAGACAATGTTGAGGATTTGAAAGAAATGCTCGTGGAAGACCTACCTGAAAATTTGAACAGAGAGAGAAAACAAAGTGAAACGGTATTATGGCACGTAAGGCTTTGTCACGCATCTCTAACGTATTTAAAAATGATGCAAAAGAAAAAGGCGTTGCCACAGCATGTGAAGTTTGACGATTCGATCAGGGAATGTCAAGTGTGCATATTATCAAAAATGGAAAAGCTCCCTTTGAAACAAAAGAGATGTGTAGCAGACCGACCGCTTCAGTTGATCCACTCTTATTTAATGGGATCAATCAATGGGTCGTGGGTGTGGTGAGCCCACACTTGTAGTTATTTACTACAAGAAACTATCCACCTAGAAACACTACCCGAATCGGGTAGTGTCACGTCTACCCCTAGAGGCTCGCCGAAAGGGAAACGGCCTAATGGTATATAAAAAAAAAAATCAAACCGATTTCATGGCCAGGACAAAAGAGGTACATCATAAAATTTGCTGATGATTACTCTCAATACGCTAAAATATTTTGTCTGAAATCTAAAGATGAAGCAGGTAATGCTTTTGAATGCTTTCTGGTAACAGCTCGTAACTTATTGGGCACGGATGCAAAAGTTTGCTATGTGAGGTCAGATAGAGGAACTGAGTACACTGGCGGGCAATTTGCGCTCGGTTTTTGCGAGAGAGAGCATGGCGCAACTCCGCCTCCCACGCTCTCTCTCGCAAAAACCGAGCGACTGGCTTAAAATTGGACGCGCAAGAAAAAATTAGACTTTCACAGCGAGTTTTCATCGTATCGCGATGATTTTTTTTTTGAATTGAGGTAGAATTTGAAAAGAATTGTAATGGCATACATAAAGATAGCTTCAACATGCAAGTTTAGCGAGGAATCGTGTATTCATAATTATGTTGACATTTTCGATTAAATTAATTTTCCCGAGGTTTTGCATTATGCTAAAGTTCTGCCATTATACACAGCTCTTAGTTAAGGTCTGAAGAATGTCGGGAAAAAAGGTAGGCGCGGGAACCATATCAATTTGGGGGGGGGGGGGGGGGGCCGGAACTTTTCAATCGCTTCTGCCAAGGGATTTCCAAGCGACTAGACTTCTGCCATTGTTTGACCGCTCTTAGTTGAAACCTGAAGAATGTTTCTAAACAAATTTGACGCGGCCACCTAATCGATTTTTTTTTGGCAATTTTTACGTCGTGGAAAACCGGCTACCATTTTCATACGCAAAGGTTGTAGACTGGCAGAGGTGCCATTTCATGATGTATTAATGTTTTTCTTACAACTTTCGAGCTTTCATCTTGGGCACCGAATCGAGTCGTTTTTTGTGGCTAGCTCTTGGACTAATAGTGAATACTACATAGTATACTTTCAGCTTCTCACAAATAAATAGGCCTAATATTAAAGACGCAATAAAAACCGCATTTATCTCATTTCATCGGACCTGGTAAAGATAATTTGAACACTTTCCGATACCTATCGGGACCGTGAGATAATCGTACTTTCTGCATTTAAATCGATAAAGAATACCTTTCTGAGTAATAGGACAAAATATTTCACCATAATATGCAAGATTCCATGCGTGGGAGGCAAAATAGTAATACGAAAAGCGGAGAGCAGATTCATTATAAAAATAACATTTCTTAAATATATTGTTATAAAAATAACATTTCTCTCTCGGTCTGCTTCGTACTGGTTGAATAATCGAAAAGTAGCAGCAGTTGACGAAAATACTTTTACACTTTGCTTCACTTGTAATGTTTTTTTACAAACACGAGAGGCAAAAACAAAAGTATTTTGTAAGTAAAAAATTTCTCACGTTCCCGGAGTTAAAAGATGAGCACGAAATTGAATCCTGTTAATAAATGTTGTACTTGCCTCAATATAGGGCATATGGGGTCTAACAACGACAAATCAAGGGCTATGTCTCTTTCTATGTCTTACTCGCTGTAAATGGTTATTTAAAGGTCACCAGGAGTTTACGTAAGTCCACGATATGAAGACAGAAGCTGGATAATAGCACAAACTTCCTATTTTCTTGACAAGTCGAAGTCCATGAGTTGATAACAACTAAATCGCCATTATTAAATAATAACAGGTAAACATGATGGTTTTGAAAGCCTCATATTATAAAATTCAAGCAGGCTGGTACCGAAGTCTGCTCTTCGGAATGCTAAATCCAAAATTTGGCATCCACCTGGAAGTATTTACATCGACTAACACACGGTACCCTATAAAATCCTTTACGTAAATCAATTGAACCCTATACATATAAGCCCTTACATACTTCTTTAAAATTATAGATTAAGAGGTAGCAAGAAATTGAGTAGGGATTGTTATTAACCGGTTCTTTTTTTATTTTAATCATGGACGTAAATTACAACTTGATCGTCCTACCAGTAAACCAAGCAGCACACAATATTACAGTAATGATGCTGCCATATTGCGTGTTCTTGGGAAATCACTCACTGAGAGTAATTCAAAGCTCCCGATTAGACATTTGTATGTATAATTTGGACCCGATAGTAACCTATATATACTTCATTTAATATGAAAGTTGAGACCTGATCATATACATCACGTTTCGTACTAGCCTAGTTGTTTTTTTATAACCTAGTTGGTTTTTATAACCATAGGCACTCATAACCTCTTAATCAAGAAGTCATATTTAAATAGCGTAAACAGAGTTTTATAAATCTTGAAATTTAGTTCAATCCTTATTAACACTAGAAGGATTGGGGTCTGGACCCCTCCTAGAAGGACGGTCGGTGTCCTCTGGACACCAGGGCGTTTATGGACCAAATCGTGACGGAATATGTGGATTTCGGAATTCCGCTAATGGTATTCATACCTTCTCGTTGACCCTGTGGATTTCTGGTCACAGGACTAGTGATAGCGCGAGTACAGTCAAAGTCAAAAAGGATGCATGTACGAAGAAAATCAACAAAAAGTGCATTTTTGCGTTATTTATTTGTATTTAAGAACACAGAACAAAATCAGAAGAGAAACGTGACATGCGTGCATTCTTTTCACGGTGCATATAAAAATTAGCAAGTACAGTCGCCTACAAAATTAAGTAAAGAGTCAAGAACAATAAACATGCAAAGTAATGAATATCTGTAAATGTCAGATTTTCAGCAAATAAAACTTAGAAACGTTAAAAAAGTAAAACTTTGAAAAGTCAAAGAAGTAAAACTTTGCAGTAAAGTGAACAAAAACAATACAGTTTTTTCAAAGCGCCATGGTGGACGTCCAAAGGACGGCTCGCTTTCGTTGCTCTCGAAAACAGCCCGGTATCCTGAGGACACCGCCTGGTTCAATATCGTCGGTTCAAAAATTGATATCGATGTGAAACTTCGGGAATGTCTATTTAAGCCCACTTTAGGAAAGGTCAGGGTCAGAGAGACCGAAATCTTCACTCAAATCCGAACTACAGCGTTTTTAAACCACAAGGTGTCCTGAGGACACCCCCTGTCCTTCTAGGTAGCTGGTTCAAAATCGCCAGTTCAAAAATTGATATCGACGTGAAACTTCGGAAATGTGTATTTTAGCCAACTCTAGGAAAAGTCAGGGTCAAAGAGACCGAAATTTCTACTCAAATGCGAACCAGAGCGTTTTTAAAACGCAAGGTGTCCGGAGGACACCGCCCGTCCTTCTAGTGTTAAGGCATGCTGTAAACTTCATTGAAAAAACATTGTTTATAAATTTTTAGTATGTTAAAAGAATGGTCTCTATTAGGATCTGATTGATATCTATCTGTCGAAAGTCGGCATATAATTGCACTTTCTAAGCAGATTTACTATAAAAATTAAAACATGCAGTATGTAGCCAGGTTCATCCTAAGTACCCTACACTTTTCCACATGATGAGTCAACTTATTACACTGGATTTGTTAGAAAGTAATTTCCAATCGAACCTTTCAATAGATTTGAGTACCAGCATTCAAGTATTAGTGTGATGATTTTCAAAAACTTGATTCTCTCCCAGTCTGTTTCGTACTGTTTGAGTTATTGAAAGGTAACTGCAGTTGACCAAAATACTTTCACACTTTGTTTCACTTGTAATGTTTTTTACAAACATGAGAGGCAAAAACTGAAAAGTTCTGTTAGTGCATAATATGGTATGTTTTCGGAGTTAAAAGATGAGCACAAAATAGAATCCTGTTAGAAAATATTGTTCTTGCCTCAATATAGGGCCATAAGGGGTTTAAATGGAACAAATAAATGGCTATGTTTCCTACTATGTCTAACTCGCTGTAAATATTTATTTAAATATCACCAGGAGTTTACGAAAGTCCAGGATTTGAACAAAGGAGCTTACTAACAGCACAGACTGCTTATTTTCTTGTCAGGTCTGGGTCAGTGAGTTTGAGGAAGTAAATAAAGGTTTATAACAGGTAAAATATAAACATGTAAAGGCATATAGGATAGGGGGTACCATAACTAAGGCGCTATTAGCTAATAATAATAGGAAAGCAAGGTAGCTCTAAATGCCTAACATTTTAAAACAAAACCAGGCTGGTGTCAAAGTCTGCTTCTCGAAATGCTAAATCCCAAATTTCGCAACCACCTGAAGTACCAGCAAGTAATAATAGCGACGACGATACGGTACCCTATAAAATCCTTTACGTATTCAAATTGAACCCAATATAAACCCTTATATACTTCTCTAAAATTATAAATTAAGAGGTAGAAAAAATGGATTAGGGACTGTTATTATCCAGGTTCTTTTATTTTGAACCGTGGCTGTAAATAACCTCTTGGAGATCCTGCCAATAAACCAAACAGGAAGCAACATTGCATTAACGATGTTGCCATATTACGTGTTGTTGGGAAAGTTCTCACTGCGCGTGCTTTCAAGTTTCCGATATAGACCTTTGCATGTACAATTTTGACCCGATGGGAACCTATATATACCGCACTTGATACAAAAGTTGAGACCTGATCATATACAGCATGTTTCTTACTAGCCTAGATGGTTTTAAAATCCGTAGACTTTCATAACTTCTCAATAAAAACCTGATAATTTGAATAGCGTAAAAACAGAATATTATAAACCTAGAAATTTAATTACATCCTTACTAAGTCCTGCTGTAATCTTCATTTGAAGGGCAACACCGCATAAGGGCGTAAGTACCAAAACCCGAATTTTAGAGGAGGAACAAAAAACTGTAGAACTTTCACGCAATTAATTAAAAAAAAAAAGAAATGCGAAAACAGTTCGAGGTACTGTAAGGCTTTATCGATCCATTGAACTAACATCCTGAAAGAAGCATCCATCTCCGAGATAACCTTTGTCAAAGGAACGGCGCGTCCCCCAAAAATCTGATTTTGATACATAAAGAGTTGCATAACTTTTTTATTTTCAAATTAAAAAAAAGAAGAAAGTACCTTCGAGCTATTAGTTATCTCTATTGAATCGCGAAAAGAGCGCTCCGAAAAAAATAACCATGTGCGATAAAACCCTTGTAAAATAGCGGCGCATCCTAAAAATTCAAATTTTGACACCTAAAAAGTTGCGTAACTGGTTTATTTTTGCATTTAGAGAAAAAACAAGAGAGTACTTCCGAGCTATTACTTAACTCTATCAAACCGCGAAATAAACATCCTAAAAGAAGCAGTCACATCCGAGAAAACTCCTTATCAATGGTGCGGCGCTTCCCCAAAAACGAAAATGTGGACACACAAAGAGTTGCATAACTTTTTTATTTTTTGAAGAAATTAAAAAACAAAAAACTGCTTTTGAGCTATTACTTAGCTCTATTGAATTGTGAAAAGAACAGGCAAAAAGATTAAATTCTTTTATAAACAAAAATACCAAACATGGATTTTGACCCACTCCTAAATCGAACCGGACCATAATCCTTTACAGAAATATGAGTTAGGTTAAAAACATTATTTTAGGCCAATAAAACGCATTTGCGAAATTTGGCATTTACGCCCTTATGCGGCGTTGCCCTTCATTTATAATATATTGTTTACAGCTTCTTAGTATGTTAAAAGAATTATTTCTATTAAGATCTGATTGAAATGTATGTGTCGAAAGTCGGTATATAATTGCATTTTCTTTTGTAATACGAAGAGCGGATTTAGGAAGGTACTAGTGGTAAGCAGATATATTATAGAAATAAAACATGGAGTTTCTAGCTACGTTATTCCCAAGTACTAGTAAGTACTAAGTATTAGTAAGTAAACAATTTCTCACGTTTCCGGAGACACACGATGAGAATGAAATATAATTCTGTAAGAAAATGTAGTACTTGCCTCAATATAGGGTGATATGGGGTTCAAATGAGACAAATAAAGGGCTTTGTCTCTTACTATGTCCCAATTGCTGTAAATATTTATTTAAAGATCACCAGGAGTTTACGAAAGTCCGGGATTTGAACAAAGAACCTCGCTCATAGCAGAGACTTCTTATTTCCTCTTCAGGTCTGAGTCATTGAGATTTAAGAAGTATATATATTACAGGTTTATGACGAGTCCAATATAAACATGTAAAGTCATGTGTAGTGTGCCATAACTAAGTCACCGTTAGTAAATAATAATAGAGAAAGAAGATGGTTCGAAATTCTACAATTTTAAAACCCAACCCGGATGGAGCCAAAGTCTACTCTTCCACATGCTAAATCCCCAGATCAACCTTCTGCAACGACAAGTGCTCACATCGACTAAGACACCGTACCATACACGTTTTTTACGTGTTGAAATTGAAACAAATATATGCCCTTATATAAATTACAAAAATTATAAATTCAGGCACAACATTAAACGAAACAGCACTCAATGTTGCATTAAAGGTGCTGCAATATTTTGTGTTTGTGGGAGAGTGCACAGAGCGAATGATTGAAGGTGTCCGACATGTAACTTCCTGTGTCGAATTTTGACGTGATAGGAACCTATACATATATACCTCATTAATTATGAACGTTCAGGCACGATCATATATGGGTGATTCTCCACATACAGGGCACTTTTGTGTCTCGGACCTCTACTAACTAAACTAAGTAGTGCTTCTTTACCAAACTTGGCTAACTTGTTCATTTTATGATGATACAAGACCTCCGTAAAGAAAAATCAAGTCACATCATCGTATGTCTTAGCAAAATGCTCCCAAATACTCGAAAAATGCCTTTTTGGGATGTCTACGTACACGGCGCCAAGTTTAGAGACGTGTATTTAATACATAGTGAATTATCTTTAAACTTTTAATTGATAGTTCGGAAGTTTGACTCAAAAACTATCAAATTCATACCAAATAATTTAATTTATTTGTTATATTAGAAGAGAACATTTAATTATACATGTGTGTCCCTAAATGTTTTTGATGGTTACGGTAAACGAATCTCCCATACCTTTCATCAACTTATGATCATTTTTTAAGTCTTATCCTCTGACAATATCTCGAAAAAACGTCACACTACTCATTCGTCGAAACTTCATAACAAAAAGTTAAGAGATTTTTTTGCAAAGTGAAAAAATGTAACCGAAAATGTAGCGTATTTTTATTAGTATCGGATACCGTACCTGATAAGAACTTTCATATTTCGTAATAAATACCAATGAAAAGATGACAATTCCATGTAGAAAATAATAAAGGAGTTTTTGTCAGGAGGATTTGTTAATACTTTTGTTTTCAAAGAGTAAAAAGTAATTTTGTATGGTTTTCGGTTACCGTACCATCGGATACCATAACGTGTTTTTCGCTGTCAGGGACGAAATAGAGCTAATCGAACCCCTCTTCCAAATAATTTTATTAAAAATTAACGTAAATCAAGAATCAGAATGTTGGTACATTCTTTGAATGTACAAACATTCTGAAAAAAAATTTGGGGAAAAAATTCAAATTTGAAAAAAATATAAATTTTGGAAAAACTTTGAATTTTTTAAACAAAACTATTCTTCCCTGCCAAGTTACGTTTAATTTGTGAATATTTTACAGTATTGTTTTACTTTACATTTAATCAGAGAAAATCACCCGCAAAATTAAAAATTGAAAACGTTTTTATGTTCTACAGGTTCTTCAAATGCGAATTAAGCGTGAATATTTATAGGGCCCCTTTCTTGAAGACCAATGAACCTAACCATTATGAAACAAAAATTTTTTGAAACATTTTCTCAAAAAAAGTGGCCCTTGTCAAAAGTTCCCTGTCTGTGGAGAATCACCCATATAACATGTTTCTCACTTTCTTAATCGTTTTGAAAATACCCCTTCTAGAAATTCCTGTACAGGAATCTCGGAGCATCCTGCTCTTGTTCGTGTAAACAAACCTTCAGACGAACCTGTACAATTAATCTTGACGGTTCCTGTGCAGGAATTTGCTGCAGGAAACTATACATGATCCTGCAAAGAAAACTGCATCGACAAAGGAACCTCTGGATGATCCTGTACGGGTTCCTGTACAGGAACCTTTGGAATGTTTCTTTACCGAAGCATGTATAGGTTCCTTTGCAGAAAGCCATCGCGAAAACTCATGTAGCATACAGCTATAAAGTTGCCATCCTTTTATTCCCTTGAAGATTCAACTCACCATGGAGAGAGCCAAGCCACTAGCGAAACTCGCGTATTAGTTCTTACCTAGTTTCATGTATAGGATCCTGAATATGTTCCTGTACACAAACCCACACTTCATCTGGCTCTGTGAAGGAACCAGTACAGGATCATTAAAAGGTTACCTGGTATACAGGTTCCTTTGCAGGATCATATACAGTATCGTTCGCCAAATTCCTGTAGAGGACCCGTCAAGATAACCTGTATATGGGGCATTATTTCTCAACTGCCCCAACTTTAAAAGTCATGTTCTTTGATTTTCTTCAAATTCGGGGAATATGTTCACCTACCCAATAGTACTTAATCGACAAATTTATAGACCACAAAAACCACCCCTCTCCAAGTGATGGGGGTGACATTTTCAACCCCAACGCCTGCACGGGTATTTTCAAAAGCTTGTAACTTCCTTTCTATTTTATCGATTTAAATTTTTTATGAGGGTTTCCGAAAGGATATTTCTTACTCTTTCATTATACTTTATTAACGAAAAAAACTAAAAACGTTTTAAGCATTTTTTAAACAATTTTATTGTTTATTTAACTTTTTTAGCAATTTGGGGTATTTTTATTTTTTTTAAATACTCTCAAAAGAAAGCTTGACCTTTTGGCTTCAAAAAAGATCCTAAGCAAAAAAATGGTCCAGTGAATAGTTTCCGAGATATAGGCCCCGATGTGAAGGCAGTCCTAATGCTCGTGCTCAGACGCAATCCTTTAGTAGCCCACAGACTAGTTTGCAAGTCTACCATTCTTTCAACGCATTTAAGTTCATTCAGAATTACGTTAAATCAGCTAATACACAATTTAAGAATGCTTTGCGGTGGTTCAGAGGAAGTTGATTTATTTATTATTTGTTATAAATAAATAAAGAATGCAAACCACCCTGTTCATAAGTGATGTTGATTTTTCTCAGTATGAATGATTCCTTACTATTATAGTTCGTCATTTTACAATAATTATTGATTATTCAATGATATTCCATGAATAAGTGCCCAATTGAACCATTGTTAACATATAAACAGTGCATTTTCAAATGAGTCAACTACAGACAAATTATTAATTAACGCCTGTCGTCAACCTACGATTTGTAAAATCATAGTGTCCAGAGTCTACCACGTGGAGGTGGCAGTGCGATTTTAGACTCCTTCAGGGTACTTAATTCAAGTGAGTCCCCTCGCCTCTCACTATTCGGGGTGCTTATTTTTTGTGAGTCCCCTCGCCTCTCACTATTCGTGGTGTTTAATTTATATGAATCCTCTGGCCTCTCACTTCACAGTGTTTTTTAATTGGTTCGCCTTTTCTTTACACCATTTTTCTTTTCTTTTGAAGTACTCTCCCTATTTAAGGTACGCTTAGGTTTAGGAAAAATGTCACTCTTCTCATCATAGGATAATCGTTTAAGGTTCAGTTGTCCCTTATCATTAGGGGTGAAAGCATGGTACTTGAGAGTACCGGGTATTGTGACAGACTTATTGAACTGATCTGCTAATTCCAAAGTCATTGCTGAATCATCATCTTTAGAACAGAAGAGTACAACTGTTTCCTTTAAATTTTCTCTGGCCCATTTATATAAATCATGAGCACTTAGAATCTGTTTATCTGCTAGACGCTGCAAGCTGGCTCTTGATGCAAGTCGCTTTAAATTTCCTCCGATTCCATCGCATGGAAACAGTTGTACTCTTCAGTTCTAAAGATGATCATTCAGCAATGACATTGAAATTAGCAGATCGGTTCAGTAAGTCTGTCACAATACCCGGTACTCTCAAGTACCATGCTTTCACCCCTAATGATAAGGGACAGCTTAACCTTAAACGAGTTTCCTATGATGAGAAGAGTGACATTTTTCCTAAACCTAAGCATACCTTGAATAGGGAGAGTACTTCAAAAGAAAAGAAAAATGGTGAAAAGAAAAGGCGAACCAATTAAAAAACACTGTGAAGTGGGAGGCCAGAGGATTCATAAAAATTAAACACCACGAATAGTGAGAGGCGAGAGGACTCACTAAAAACAAGCACCCCGAATAGTGAGAGGCGAGGGGACTCACTTGAATTAAGCACCCTGAAGGAGTCTAAAATCGCACTGCCACCTCCACGTGGTAGACTCTGGACACTATGATTTTACAAATCGTAGGTTGACGACAGGCGTTAATTAATAATTTGTCTGTAGTTGACTCATTTGAAAATGCACTGTTTATATGTTAACAATGGTTCAATTGGGCACTTATTCATGGAATATCATTGAATAATCAATAATTATTGTAAAATGACGAACTATAATAGTAAGGAATCATTCATACTGAGAAAAATCAACATCACTTATGAACAGGGTGGTTTGCATTCTTTATTTATTTATAACAAATAATAAATAAATCAACTTCCTCTGAACCACCGCAAAGCATTCTTAAATTGTGTATTAGCTGATTTAACGTAATTCTGAATGAACTTGAATGCGTTGAAAGAATGGTAGACTTGCAAACTAGTCTGTGGGCTACTAAAGGATTGCGTCTGAGCACGAGCATTAGGACTGCCTTCACATCGGGGCCTATATCTCGGAAACTATTCACTGGACCATTTTTTTGCTTAGGATCTTTTTTGAAGCCAAAAGGTCAAGCTTTCTTTTGAGAGTATTTAAAAAAAATAAAAATACCCCAAATTGCTAAAAAAGTTAAATAAACAATAAAATTGTTTAAAAAATGCTTAAAACGTTTTTAGTTTTTTTCGTTAATAAAGTATAATGAAAGAGTAAGAAATATCCTTTCGGAAACCCTCATAAAAAATTTAAATCGATAAAATAGAAAGGAAGTTACAAGCTTTTGAAAATACCCGTGCAGGCGTTGGGGTTGAAAATGTCACCCCCATCACTTGGAGAGGGGTGGTTTTTGTGGTCTATAAATTTGTCGATTAAGTACTATTGGGTAGGTGAACATATTCCCCGAATTTGAAGAAAATCAAAGAACATGACTTTTAAAGTTGGGGCAGTTGAGAAATAATGCCCCATATGTTCGTATGCAGTTTCGTGTACTGGAAAATGTGCAGGATCCTCCGAGGTTCCTGTACAGGAATTTTTAGCTGGGGTATTTTCAAGACGAACTATGAAAGTAAGAAACATGATTTATATGATCGTGCCTGAACTTCCATATTACACGAGGTATACATAGGTTCCTATCAGGTCAAATTCGACATATAAAGTTCTATGTCGGGCACTTTAAATCATTTATTTTGTGTACTTTCCCACGAACACAAAATATTGCAGCACCCTTAATGCAACATTGCGTGCTATTTGGGTTAGTCGTAGGATCTCCAAGTAGAGATGTTAATCCAAGATTTACATAAAAGAACCTGGATAATAAAAAACCCTGCTCCTTTTCTCGTTGTGTCTGTATCTATAATTTTTAAAAAGTTTATATGGGTTTATGTATGGTTGAGTTTGAAAAGCTAAAGATTCTTATAGGGTACGGTGTCTTAGTCGATGTCAATACTTGTAGGTTCACAAGGGTGTTGTCAAATTTTCCAAATCAGACGAAATATCGTAGCATCATTAATGCAATAGTGCATGCTGTTTGTCTTACTGATACAGTCTCCAAGTGGTAATGCAAATACATGATTTGAAAAGCAGAATCTGGAAAGTAACACAACCTGCTCTTTTTTGTTGCTGTGTCTGAATTTCTAATTTTTGGGAAGTATATAAATGTTTACATCGGGTTTAATTTTAACACATATTGATTTGTATAGGGTTAGTATAGGGTAGTCGATGTGAATACTTGTAGGTGGCAAAGTGGTTGTCAAAGCTGGATTTTCAAAATAAACCAAGCTAGCATCAGGGCCTAAATGTTGAGAAAAATAATCGCAGGGAGCATGTCGACTTGAGCACAAAACTGGTATGGATTAAAAATATTAAGCTTTCATAACCATCTGGTTTTTCTATAATTGTTTACTAATAGCGACTTAGTTATAATACCCTGTATATGCCTTTACATGTATACTTTGTCCCCTATATAAACCTATATTTACTTCTTTAAAATCATCGGCACAGACCTAACAAGAAAAAGAGAAGGCTGTGGTTCTAGCCAGGTTCTTTGTTCAAATCCTGGACTTTCGTGAAAACCTGGTGACCTTTGAATGCATGTTTTCATCAAGTAAGACATAGTAGGCAACAAATCCCTTTGTTTGTCGCGTTTGAAGCCCATATAGCCCTGTATTGAGGCAAGTGCAGCAGTTTTAAACAGGATTCTATTTTGTGCCCATCTTGTAACTCCGGAAACGTGACAAATGGTGTACTTAACGGACATTTATATTTGTGCCTTTCTTGTTCGTTGAAAACATTACAAGTGAAGCAAAGTGTAGTAGTATTTTGGTCAACTGCCCTTACTTATCGATAATTCGAACAATTTGTCACTTTTCCGAATTTACAGGATGAACACGAATTAGAATACTGTTTGAAAATGCTATATCTGCACTAATATAGGGCTATATGGGCTTTTGGAGTAAAACATAAATGGCTTTGTCGCCTACTGTGTCTCTCGCTGTAAATATGCATTTATACGTCACCAGGTATTCACGAATGTGCGGGATTTAAACAAAAAGGACCATGCTGAAAGCAGAGACTTTTCTTGTTTTTGTTAGGTTTGAGAAGATGATTTAAGAAAAGTATCTATAGGTTTATATCGCGAATAATGTAAACATGTAAAGGCATATATAGGGTACCATAACTGAGTCGCTAGTAGTGAATAATTATTGGAAAGTCAGCTGGTTATGAAAGCCTAATATTTTAAAACCATACCAGCTTAGTTCCGAAGTCTTGTCTTCGACATGCTCGCTAAGATTATTTCTCGATATTCAGGCCTTGTTGCTAGCTCGGTTTATTTTGAAAATCCCTAATCTGACAACCCCCTTGTGAACCTGCAGGTACTCGCATCGACTAATACATTGTACCCTATAAAATTCTGTTTGGAAATGCTGTACTTGCCTTGATATAGGACTGTTCGCGCTTTAAACTCAAAAAGTAAAACGGCTTTGTTGCCTACAGTGTCTCGCTTGCTGTAGATATGCATTTAAATTTCGCCGGGTGCTTACGAAAATCCAAATTTGTACAAAGAACAAAGCTACGAGCGCAGCCTTCTCTTTTCATGTTGGGTCTGAGTCGGCGATTTCAGGAAATATGTATAGGTCTATATCGGGTACACTGTAGGCATGTAAAGGCATATATAGTAGGGTGGGCCGCATTACACGAAAGTTTTCTAATCAAATCGTAATAGCGCGGAAAAGTTTCTACTCGTCGCCCTGATTGCAATAATTTTTTTTTTATAAATCGGACCATATCTTCCGGTCGCACAACGCGTTCAAAGTTTCGAAAAATCGTCGAAAATTGAAGACGTTTTGGCATTTGTTCTTAGTAAGTTATAGTAATCGAATTTCGTTCAAAATCGGTATGTGACCTCTTCTCAATATCCTTTGACTAAAAAAGAACATTCCCCTTCTCATCCCCCTCTCCTGTAAGGGTGGGGGGAGGAGCAAATATCGTAAAAAGGAGCCATTTTAGGGTTGTTATTTTCCTCGTGTGAAGTTTGCTGGTGCAATCAGCTAAGGCGTTCAAAGCGTTAAAATATATCATATTTAGAACAGTATTACGTAAATATACATCAGCCGTAATATGATGGGATGGGAGGGGGGAGGTGTTCCTCAACGAGGGTTGACCAATGGCCAAGCTGGGTGGGCGGCAACCGGTTCTAGGAATTCGCGTTTCCGCTGCGCGCAACGTCAGCAATGTCAGCTTCTCTGCAGTAGCTAATGTCGTTGCTGATGATATAGAGTCCATTTACACTAAGGCATCTTTGTCGAAGGTCTCTCGCACGAGAATTATACAACTTATCAAAACTCTTTATGATAAGTATTATTATATCCGTAAAACGTTAAACAGGGACAAAAAATACCTGGAAACACAAAAAGAGTACACACAATACATTTCTGACTGTTAAAAAACTTTATTTAACAGTCAGAAATGTATTGTGTGTACTCTTTTTGTGTTTCCAGGTATTTTTTGTCCTTGTTTAACTTGTTACGGATGTAGTAATACTTACCGTGAAGAGTTTCGATAAGTTGTATAATTCTCGCGCGAGAGACCTTTGGCCGAAGCCAGGGCTAAAGAATATCTAACATGCTGGCAGTGTAGGAAAACATCAGCATGTGACGGAAGAATTTGTTTGTTCAGACTTTTAGGCGGTCCAAATAAAGAACAATGAAGTTTTTGACCGAGCGTCCTCGACGTCATTGTCAATCAAACTCCTTCTCTAATCAACACTAAAATGCACAGTAAAACACTAAAATTCGACACGTCTTGACTTGTCTGGTTGGCACGTTGCGCGCAGCGGTAAGGCGAATTCCTAGAACCGGCTGCCGCTCACCCAGCTTGGCCATTGGTCAACACTCGCTGAAGCTCACCTCCCCCCTGCCATCCCATCATATTGCGGCTGATGTATATTTACGTAATACTGTTCTAAATATGATGTATTTTAAAGCTTTTAACGCCTTAGCCGATCGCACCAGCACACTTCACACGAGGAAAATAACGACCATAAAATGGCTCCTTTTTATGATATTTGCCCCACCCTTTCAGGAGAGGGGGATGAGAAGGGGAATGTTTTTTTCAGTCAAAGGATATTGAGAAGAGGTCACATACCGATTTTGAACGAAATTCGATTACTATAACTTACTAAGAAAAAATCCCAAAACGTGTTCAATTTTTGACGATTTCTCGATACTTTGAACGCGATGTGCGACCGGAAGATATGGTCCGATTTAAAAAAAAATCATTGCAATCAGGGCGACGTGTAGCAACTTTTCTGCGCTATTACGATTCGATTCGGAAACTTATGTGTAATTCGGCCCACCCTAATATATACGGTACTATGACTAAGTCGTTGTTAGTAAATAATTATAGAAAAGCCAGATGGTTATGAAAGCTTTATATTTTAAATCCATACCAGCTTAGTTCCGAAGTCTGGTCTTTGACATCCTCGCTAAGATTATTTCACAATATTCAGGCCTTGTTGCTAGGTCGGTTTATTTTAAAAACCCTAATCTGACAACTCCCTTTTGTGAACCTACAAGTATTTACATCGACTTATGCACCGTACCCTATTAAATCCTTTACGTGTTTAAATTGAACCCAATATAAACCTTTATATACTTCTTAAAATTATCGATTTATCGACGCAATATTGCATTATTGATGCTGTAATATTTCGTTTTGTTGGGAGAGTAAACAAAGCGATTGATTGAAAGTACCCTATATAGACCTTTGTATGTCTAATTTGGACCCGGTAGGAACCTATATATACTTCGTGCAATATGAAAGTTCATACACGATCTCGTACATCCTGTTTCTTACTTTCCCAATTCGTTTTGAAAATCCTAGATATTCGTAATCTCTCAATCAGAAAGTGATAATTGGAATAGCGTAAGAATAACAGAGTTTTTTAAACTTCGAAATTTTATGAAAACCTTATCAAGTCCTGCTGTAATCTTCATTGGCAATACATTTTGAAATTTGATGAGTTTATTAAAAGAAATGTCTCAATTGGGATCTGACTGAAATCTACATCTCTAAAGTCGGTATATAATTGCATTTTCATATGTAATGGTGAAGAAAGGTTTTAGGCAGGAACTAGAGGTGAGAAGATTTATTCTAACAACAAAACATGCAGTTTTTATACAAGTTCCTTCTAAATACCATATACTTATGCACAACATAAGTCCAACTTTTATTAGACTTGATTAGTTAGGAAGTGAATTTCTAAACGAAACTTTCATCATATTTGACTACGTGCATTAAAGTATTAATTAGTGTGATGGTTTTCTCGAACTAGATACTTTTACTGTCTGTTCGGTACCGTTTGAATTATCGATAAGTAACATCAGTTAACTAAAATACGCCTACAATTTTCTTCACTTGTAATGTTTTCAACGAACAAGAAAGGCGCGGATATAAATACCCTTAAGGTGCTTCGTCAGGCTTGATTTTTAGCCCATGTATTCGTTTTGACATGATTCCCGCTACACGGATGAATTGTTCGATGTAATACCGGGAAATTACCCACGGTGAACCGAAAACCGGCGCTCCGAATCAGAAAGGAAAATCGTCATATTAAACCATGAACTTTTTCGAGGATGCTTCACCCCAGGGGGTCGGCCGTAACTCATCCGTCCTTTCCATTGTTACGGCGTGACACGATTCGAGCCGCTTGAACAAAATTGATAATTATTAAAATATGCAGAAATTGAATTTTTATGTGCTGCATTTTCTCAATTACATAATTACGAGACGATTAAAAAAAGATAGAAATAAGTCGGTTAACCCGTTCAATTTCTGTTGGGAGTTTTGGTAATGTTGGATTTTATTCGAGATTACCTTCAATATTGAGAATATTCACCGATTTTCCAAATCCTTTTTTTCATTTTTTTTTCATATTATATTTTCAAATTTTATCAGCTAATAAGAATTTCATCGATCCATGTTTTGCGCAATTTTAGATATTGTAACAGTATTCATTGTCGGTGGGTGATTTACTTTGCTCTTCATCGAAAGACAAAACCAAAGTCAAGGAGATCAGATAATTGCACATCGGAGTAATGAATTAATTACTCATATTATTTTTTATCTTCAAATTAATGACGTCATTAATCCCATTCTCGACAAGAATGTATGTCGCAGTATCCAAAGAATATCAATAATTCACAGGATATCGAATGTAATTGTTCTAAACAAATCATATTAACATAATGTCAACATATTGCAAATTTTGCTTGCAAAGTATATTTGTAAGTTGAAATTGCTTAATTTTATCAACGGGATCATGTTTGATGATGAAAATTTGTTGTCCAGCATATTTTGTTCATTTTATAAACAAATTATGTAAAGAAATTCATAGTTTAGGCGCTTTTTGGCAGCAAGTAATCGTTTCTCTTTCTTAGTCCTTTTCAATTATACGGCTGATATTATTGAGTGATTAGGATGCAAATAATATAAATCGATATTATTTGTTTTTCTTATAAAGAAAGTTTATGAACAAATGCATAGTTTGACCATTTATAGATAGGAAGTGATCGTTTGTCATTATTGCCTTCAAATAATATCACTCTTAATGTTTTTTTATGCTCTAGAAGAATTAGCTTCAAAAATAATTTCAGGATCCATTTCAAATTCATGCTTGCTCCACTTTAATAAATGGTCAAACTATGTATTTGTTTATTAAATTTTTTTGTGACATAAACAAGTAATATGAATTGACAATTTTTTGTCACTAAATATCAGCACTCATGTAATTTTAAGACGATTAGAAAGAAAAACGGTCACTTTATATCTGTAAATGCCCAAACTGTGCATTTGTTCATAACATTTGTTTATAGAAAAAAAAACAAATATTATCGATTGACAATTCTTCATCACTAAACATCACCGCTTTTGTAATTTGAAGACGATTAGAAAGAGAAACTATTACTCTCTGTCTATAAACGACCAAATTATGCATTTATTTATAAAATTTGTTTATAAAAAAATACTTTCGATTGACAATTCTTTGTGACTGAATATCACCACTTATGTAATTTGAAGACGAGTAGAAAGAAAAACGATCACTTTCTATCTATAAATGGTCAAAAGATGCACTTATTGACAGAATTTACTTCAAACAAAAACAAATAATATCGATCGAGAATTTTCTGTCGAAAAACATCACCACTTGCGTAACTGGAAGATGATTGTAAAAAAAACTATTACCTTCTATCTATAAACGACCAAACTATGTATTTGTTTATAAAAAAAAAAAAAATTATATGGATTGACAATTCCTTGTCACTGCATATCAGCACTTATGTAAGTTGAAGACGTGCAGAAAGAAAAACGATCACTTTCTATCTCTAAATGGTCAAAAGATGCATTTGCTTATCAAATTTGTTTATAACAAAAACCAATAATATTGATTGACAATTCTTCGTCAATAAAGATCACCACTTGTATCACTTGAATATGATTGTAAAAAAACGTATTACTTTCTCTCAATAAATGACCAAACTATGCATTTGTTTATAAAATTTGTTTATAAAATAAACAAATGATATCTAATGACCAATCTTAATCACTACATATTACCACTCATATGATTTAAAGTTACTAAAAAATAAAAACGATTACTTTCTGCCATTGAACGCCTAAGCGATGCATTTGTTCACATAATTTGTTTTAAAGCAAACAAATTATACCATACAACAAATTTTAATGATCAAAGATGATCGTGTTGATAAAATCAAGCAATTTCATGTTACAAATATACTTTGAAAGCAAAATTTTCAATATGTTCACATTTTGTTAATATCATTTGTGTATAAAAATTAGATTCGATATTCTTGAAATCATTTCTATTTTTCGATACTTCGACATTAATTTTCGCCGCGGTTTTGAAGCACGTTGCCTGGTGCTTGAAGCAAGTTACGCCGCGGCGGCGCGGCGTGAGATGTAAAGTTGCGGAACAGAAGACTTAAGGTGCATGCTTTTGTTCATGTGCAAAACCTTACACGTCCCGATATCAAGGGATCTGAGCTCGTCCTTCGTCCATGGAACCACTCCAAATGAATAGAGTACTACCGGGACGGCAAGCATGTTCGTTGCAGATACTTTGTTCTTAGCCGACAGTTCGGAAGACAAACTCTGCCGGATGAGACGTTTGTATCTGCTTCGGAGAGAATCCTTTATAGATGTCACGTCCTGAATGCGGCTCTGTGGCACGCCCAGGTATGCATAGGTCTCTCCAGCGCTAAGGTGTCGTATAGCGCTTCTGTCGACGAGCTCAGGGTCTTCGGGGATGCCATTAAGTTTTCCTTTCTTCAAATGAACCGTGGAGCATTTTTCTAACCCGAACTCCATTCCCATCTCTTGAGTGTACCCTTTGACAATTTTTAGAGCTTGATGTAGTTTCTCTTTATTTCTAGCATAGATCTTGCGATCGTCCATGTAAAATACATGAGTGACCTTATGCTTTCGATCTCCAGGTTTGCCACAGAGGTACCCTTCGGAATGGCGAAGTGCGAGAGACAGTGGCAATAGTGTGAGGCAAAAGAGAAGAGGGCTCATGGAGTCGCCCTGAAACACACCTCTCTGAAAGGTGATACTGTTAGTGATCACACGATGTTTTCCAGATGAGATAGTAAATTTGGTTTTCCAAAGCGGCATTAATCTCTCTATACACCTCACAATGTGTGGATGAACCTTTAAGCTTTCCAACAGACAGATGATAAGTCTATAGGAGGTTGAATCGAAAGCTTTCCGGTAATCAATCCAGGCCATCGATAAGAATCGTTGATAGAATGCTGCGTCTTCACAAACACATTTATCGATGAGCAGGTTCTCCCGACATCCTGCTACGCCTTTCTTTGAGCCGCGTTGTTCATACATCTCTCGCCACACAGGTTCAATTGTCTGAACAATCCTATCATTTAGGATAGCTGTAAAGATCTTATACAGTGTGTTCAGACAAGTTATTGGCCTGTAATTCTTAGGGTCAGCTAAGTTGCCCGTCTTCGGCAGCAGCACTGTGCGCCCTTCCACCAACCACTCCGGAATAGGCTCTTCCGACTTTAGATATAAGGTGCAAATTCTCGCCAGATGCTGGTGGGTGGAAGGAAACTTCTTCCACCAGAAGGTCTTAATACCATCTAGACCAGGAGCGGAATAGTTCTTCATGCCTCTTAATACGTTTTTCACCTCCTCGGTAGTGATAGGTGGGCATTCCTCCTCAGCTGTTATGAGGGCATTGCAAAGCTCCTTGAAGCTATTTATGTTCTTTGAGTCTTCTTGAAGTTGATGTTGGACCTCGTAGACTTCTCTCCAAAATGCTTTGACCTCCTCTGGTTTGGACGGATGGTCGACAGTAACTGGAGGGTCTTGGAAGAGTCGAGATGGGTCAGACAAAAACTGTTGATTTTCTCTGACCCACCTCTCCCTCCACTGTAGACTTCTCTTAGCGTTAGATAGTACTCGTATTCTGTCAACAATATGCTGCCTGATGGTCAGTAGCTTTGACTTGTTGATTGTGTGATGACGGATCCGCAGTTCGCGCGCGAACTTTCGTATCATGGCAGTGAAAGTCCTGCTGGATGTTATGTAGTCAATCACACACTGAATGCGGGACGCATACTGTCTTGCCCAGCCTATCTTTGTGCTGAGTTGATGTATTCGTCTTTTGGTCTTAGGGGTCATGCATAAATTACGTAACGCAATTTCCCGGTAATCTTGACCCCCCCCCCCCCCTATGTAACGCTTTTTCCGACTTTTCCCTGTAGTTTTTCACCATTATGTAACACTAAGCTAGACCCCCCCTCCTCCCAAAAAGTCTTACGTAATTTATGCACGAGCCCTTATGATCAACCGTTGATTTTGTTTTACGGTTTGCATCTGCCAAAGTTCTCGCTGCATTGTACACACCACAATTGATAGTCCAGAGGTCGGATTCTTCGGAAAAATCTCCACGAAGCTCATCATCCAGTTCAGTCAGAACTTTTGTGCTTGGGAGAAACCTAAATGTTGATGTTTCTCCGAGTCCTGAAGCATCGTTCTTCGTCTATTGGATGCCTGCTCGCGATTTGTCTCAATGTCGCCACTCTTTCTCTGTTTCCGGCTTGTTTTGGCTGCGGTAGAGTAGGCGCTCGGCTTACATAGCCCCTTTTTCGGAGTTGTTTGGCATGGTTTCGCAGATGTTGACGCGAAAAGTGCGAGAGCTCTGGGTGTTTCTCGCACCACAGAACTTGCAGTCGTGCAATGTAACCTTCTCGCTCGGGGGTCATACTGCTATCGTAGCACTCTAATAGGTCGTCATTGAGACGATCCGTCCATCCAAAAGTATTGAGATTTGGCCGGTCCATCGCACTGACTCCGTCTTGATTGGCTCCCCCAAATCTAGGGTAGTCTGCATTGTTGCCCGACCCGTTGTCGGGAGCCCTGCACGTTCGATTGTTTTGAACCGCATTTACTACAATTATGTTTGGTGTTGTCATTGTTGTTCCCACGAGCAGCTAGGGAAAGGGTTCGTCCATCCTTGTAGAGCCCCGCGTGCAAGGTTAAGGCTGATACTCTGAAGGGTCGCCCGGTATCTCAGGTAGGTCCATTAAGCTAGCACCTCCACAATCGAATTTTGGAATTTTTAATACCTCAGAATTTTGGGCTTTTTTAGGGCTTTTTTTGGGCCCCAATTAAA
>CAKNXH010063310.1:11357-28659 GCA_932178445.1 Andricus quercusramuli
ATTTAACTAAAAAGAAAAATTTTCATCTGGGATAGTTGAATTTTAAACAAAAATGATGCATTTTAAACCAAAAAGAGCAATTTTCAAACAGAAAGATTAATTTTCAACCAAAACAGAAATTTGTTAAACAAAGTGATGAAGTTTTAATATAAAAAAGGCAAATTTTCAACCAAATAATTTGATTTTGTACTAAAAATAATGTATATTTCAGCCAAACGATGAGACGATAGTAGCCGGCATGGTCGACGGTCTGATTTCCATAAGACGCAGAGAAGACGATGCGAAAGACGCGAAGCAACAGCGGAAAAAGGCCTCTTACAGATACGCCGGAGAGAAACTTCACGCCAGAAGCATCGATGTTTTAATAAGAGAGGAAAACAAACAAGTGATGGGGAAATACGATACTTGCTTGAGGAAATTCCAGTATTCGAAGGCTCTCGATGAAGTTATGAGGCCCTACGTGACGAATAAACAACCGCATGTTACAGTTTCTCTTCTCCAGGAACTCACGAGACGTCAAGGCTTGAGGCAAGCTTTGGCAGGAAGAGAGGGAAAGTCGCTCGTTAATATTCTCAAGTTCCTGATCAAACATATTGGAAGCATCAGATTTGGACGAGTCATTCTGCATGTTGCTAACGTCCTAATGGGTAAATTATTCACTTTTTTCGCCCTCAAAGGATAAAAAATTCCATTGATTTCCGTAAAATTCGAATGAATTTAGACCAGGGTGTCTAGCGTCCTGGAAATCCTTGAAAACCTGGAAAAATCCTTGAATTTTTGTTTTCTACCTGAAAAAACCTGGAAAAGTCCTTTAATTTTGCTAATGGTCCCGGAATTTTTATTACCTTGAGGGGAAAAAAAAATTCTTCTTAAATTTTTTCTCTGCTGAACAAAAAAAAAAAACTGTTGCATGAACCCTCTTTTTGTAGGTGCATGCATATAATAATCAGGATGTCTACTCACCTGGACAAACCTGCAAATTTTAGGGAATTTTTTTTCGAGAGTGTGACTAATTTTTTTTTTATAATTGTAATATAAAATTGAATATAAATTTTATATTACAATTATACAAAAAAATTAATCATGCTCTCGAAAAAAAATTCCCTGACTAATTAATTAATTTTCAACTAAAAATATAAATTTTCAAGCGATAATGGAATAGTTATATCTTCAGTCAAGTAAATTAATTTTCAACTAAAAAGAAACGAATTTTCAACCTAAGAAATTAATTATTAATCACAATGATGATTTTTCAACCAAAAATATGAATTTTTGGCCAAATAGTGGAACTTTCCACTCAAAATATGAATTTTCTATCAACAACAAAAACGAATTTTCAACTAAAAAAATTAATTTTTAATCACAATGATGAATTTTCAACAACAAAAAATGAATTTTTGTCCAAATAGTGGAATTTTTCAAACAAAAATATTAATTTTCTACCAAAAAAGAAACATTTTAAGCAAAATTTAAAATATTTAAATTTTTTAGAAAAAAGTTCAACTAAAAAGAAACGATTTTCAACAAAATAGCTTTTTTCCAACAAAAAATAGAAGAATTAAATTTTCAGTTAAAAAAAAAGAATTTTCAATCAAAGAAATTAATTTTCAATCACAATGAGGAATTTAAAACGAAAAAAAAAATTAATTTTTGTCCAAATAGTGGAATTTTCAACCCAAAATATTAATTTTCTACCAAAAATGTTAGAAAAATAAATGTTCAACAAAAAAAAAAAAAAAATTTCAACAAAATAGTTTGTTTTTTTTTCATAAAAAAAAAGATTTTTTAACAAAAAATAGAAGAATTGAATTTCCAGTTGAAACAACCAATTTTCAAAAAAAAAATTAAGTCTTAACAAAATAATTCAATTTTGCACCCAAAAGATTAGTTTTCTACTAAAAAAAAAGAATTTTCAATCAAAGAAATTAATTTTCAATCACAATGATGAATTTTCAACAACAAAAAAACGAATTTTTGTCCAAATACATAATTGTGATTAAAAATTAATTTCTTTAGCTGAAAATTCATTTTTGATGTTGATAGAAAATTCATATTTTGAGTGGAAAGTTCCACTATTTGGCCAAAAATTAATATTTTTGGTTGGAAATTCATCATTATGATTAATAATTAATTTCTTAGGTTGAAAATTCGTTTCTTTTTAGTTGAAAATTAATTTTTTAACTGACGTTGTAACTGTTCCATTTTACTTGAAAATTTACTTTTTTAGATGAACATTAATTAATTTTGCTGAAAACTCGTTTTTTTTTCGTTCCAAATTTACTTCTCTATCTGCAAATTGAACTATTATATTATTGGTTTGTAAATTTATATTTTTTAGCTGAAAATTTATATATTTTCTTAAAACCGTATCTTTTTTGGTAGAAAATTAATCTTTTGTGTGTAAAATTGAATTATTTTGTTAAGAATTCATTTTTTTTTTGTTGAAAATTGGTTGTTTGAACTGAAAATTGAATTCTTATATATATATATATATTTTTTAAATCTTTTTTTTTATGAAAAAAAACTATTTTGTTGAAGAATTGTTTTTTTTTTGGTTGAACATTTATTTTTCTAACATTTTAAATATTTTAAATTTGGTTGAAAATGTGTCTTTTTTGGTAGAAAATTAATATTTTGGGTTGGAAATTCCACTATTTGGACAAAAATTAATTTTTTTCGTTGAAAATTCATCATTGTGATTAAAAGTTAATTTCTTTAGTTGAAAATTCTTGTTTTTGTTGTTGATAGAAAATTCATATTTTGAGTGGAAAGTTCCACTATTTGGCCAAAAGTTCATATTTTTGGTTGAAAAATCATCATTGTGCTTAATAATTAATTTCTTAGGTTGAAAATTCGTTTCTTTTTAATAAAAAATTAATTTTTTTACTGACGATGTAACTGTTCCATTTTACTTGAAAATTTACATTTTTAGATGAAAATTAATTAATTTTGCTGAAAACTCGTTTTTTTTTTGTTCAAAATTTACTTTTTCTAACTGCAAATGGAACTATTACATTCTTGGTTTATAAATTAAAATTTTTTTATTGAAAATTTATATATTTTATTGAAACTGCATCTTTTTTGGTAGAAAATTAATCTTTTGGGTGTAAAATTAAATTATTATGTCGAGAATTCATTTTTTCTGTTGAAAATTGATTTTTTTTTCAAATTTGTTGTTTCAACTGAAAATTCAATTCTTCTATTTAAAAAAAAAACAATTTTGTTTATGAAAAAAAAACTATTTTGTTGAAATTTCGTTTTTTTTTTGTTGAACATTTATTTTTCTAACACTTTAACTATTTTAATTTTGGTTGAAAATTCATTATTGCCATTAAAAATTAATTTCTTCGGTTGAAAATTCTTTCCTTATAAGTTGAAAATTAATTTTTTTAACTGACGATGTAACTATTCCATTTTACTTGAAAATTTACATTTTCAGATGAAAATTAATTAATTTTGCTGAAAACTCGTTTTTTTTCGTTCCAAATTTACTTCTCTATCTGTAAATTGAACTATTATATTATTGGTTTGTAAATTTTTCTTTTTTAGCTGAAAATGTATATATTTTGTCAAAACTGTATCTTTTTTGGTTGAAATTTAATCTTTTGGGTGTAAAAGTGAATTATTTTGTTAAGACTTCATTTTTTTGGTTGAAAATTGGTTGTTTTAACTGAAAATTGAATTCTTTTTTTTTTATGAAAAAAAAACTATTTTGTTGAAGATTTGTTTTTTTTTTAGTTGAACATTTATTTTTCTAACATCTTAAATATTTTAAATTTGGTTGAAAATGTGTCTTTTTTGGTAGAAAATTAATATTTTGGGTTGAAAGTTCCACTATTTGGCCAAAAATTAATTTTTTTTCGTTGAAAATTCATCATTGTGATTTAAAATTGAACTATTATATTCTTGGTTTGTAATTTATCTTTTTTAGATGAAAATGTATATGTTTGATTAAAACTGTATCTTTTTTGGCAGAAAACTAATCTTTTGGATATAAAATTGAATTATTTTGTTGAGAATTCATTTTTTTTTTGAAAATTCATTTTTTTCACATTTGTTGTTTCAACTGAAAACTCAATTCTTCTATTTAAAAAAAAAAAAAAATTTTGTTTATGAAAAAAAAACTATTTTGTTGAAATTTCGTTTTTTTTTTTGTTGAACATTTATTTTTCTAACACTTTAACTATTTTAATTTTGGTTGAAAATTCATTATTGCCATTAAAAATTAATTTCTTTGGTTGAAAATTCGTTTCTTTTTAGTTGAAAATTAATTTTTTTAACTGAAGATGTAACTGTTCCATTTTTTATTGAAAATTTACATTTTTAGATGAAAATTAATTAATTTTGCTGAAAACTCGTTTTTTTTTTGTTCAAAATTTACTTTTCTAACTGCAAATTGAACTGTTATATTCTTGGTTTGTAAATTTCTATTTTTTAGCTGAAAATGTATATATTTCATTAAAACTGTATCTTTTTTGGTTGAAATTTAATCTTTTGGGTGTAAAATTCAATTATTTTGTTAAGACTTTATTTTTTTGATTGAAAATTGGTTGTTTTAACTGAAAATTGAATTCTTCTATTTTTTGTTAAAAAATCTTTTTTTTTGTATGAAAAAAAAACTATTTTGTTGAAGATTTGTTTTTTTTTTTAGTTGAACATTTATTTTTCTAACATTTTAAATATTTTAAATGTGTCTTTTTTGGTAGAAAATTAATATTTTGGGTTGAAAATTCCACTATTTGGACAAAAATTAATTTTTTTTTCGTTGAAAATTCATCATTGTGATTCAAAATTAATTTCTTTGGTTGAAAATTCTTTTTTTTTTTAGTAGAAAACTAATCTTTTGTGTGTAAAATTGATTTATTTTGTTAAAAATTCATTTTTTTTTCATCTTTGATTAAAATTGTATCTTTTTTGGTAGAAAATTAATTTTGTGGGTGTAAAATTGAATTATTTTGTTGAGAATTCATTGATTGATTGATTCAAGTACCCTTTGGTCCCTATACTTTATTCCATAGGGACTATGAGATTTTGAGTAATATCTAATTATCTAATGTCTAATTTTTGTGCAGATGTTTATGAGGATCATTTGGAGGAACTGAGCTCAGAGCCGCGCACGATGTTTAATCTCCTCGCGAAGAAATTGGACGAAGAAGAGGAACTGATAATGTCCTTGACCGAGCTGCAAGGACCTCTTGAAATGATTTTGTCCGGTGCGGAAGCGATCACTTCAACTTCACTCACGGCGATTGAACCCCCAATTTTTGAACCCTCGAGTGCTGCCCAAAAGAACCTTGTTCTAAGTATAGCTTAATTAAAAATTAAAAATTTAAACATAAATCTAGAAATCTAGGATTCTAGGAGCGAAGAAGGCCTGTACATATATTTTTTAAATATAAAACTTTAATTGAACGTTTTCCACCATGCTTATTCCTTGAGGAATCACTAGTTTTAGAGTACTAACTATTAAAACTATTAATACAAATTATGTGCTTGAATATTCCATTCCATTGTTCTGTAATCAAAATCATGGATTGGATCATGCCGAATTTTTAACCCGTTAACCACACCCTGGGTCCAGGAGACCCGGTCCAACTTTGAGTTGGTATACCTTTCTTTCATGGAACCCTCATAAAATTATTTTCATCATAAACTATAGCATATAATACGCTTCCAGTTAAAATTGTAAGTGAAAATATTAAAAACTAAAAAAGTTATGAATTTTTGAAAAAAAATCCATTTTTCCTCATTTTTTTTTCGATTCTTAGAAAATTAAAATTGACAATAATTATTATGCAGCTCTCTTGAACAATGTTTAAACTATATTCAAAAAATGTTGAAGTCATTATATGCAAGAATAAAAGAGTTATTAACGTTTTTCATGCTCGGGTCCGCTGGACCCATGTGTGTGCTTTACGTTATTTTTCAGAATTGTGTGGTTAACGGGTTAAACAAATATCAGGGATCACAGCGCAAAAGGAAGTCAAAAAAGGGGAAATAGGGTAGTTTTCTCACTAGGGTGTCTGGTGTCCTGGACATCCTTGAAAACCTGGAAAAGTCCTGGAATTCGTTTTTACCTGGAAAAAACCTGGAAAAGTCCTTGAATTTTGCTCGTCGTTCTGGAATTTTTCTTCTTTTAAAGAAAAAATAGTTTTTCAAACTTTTTCTCTTCTGAACGAAAAAAAAAACCTTTTTAACAATAGACTGTTTATTTTATCACGTGAAGAATTTTATTATTTGCTTGCAAATTCAACAATTTTTATTAAAAAGTCATACTTTTTATTTGAAATATCTACTATTACATTATTCGTTGAGAATTCACATTTTTTTAGTAGAAAATTCATCTTTTTGGTTGAAAATGCCTTTTTTTGATTGAAAAATAATTTTTCAAATAAAAACATATCTATTTTTGGCTGAAAATTGATATTTTTTAAATTGAAAATTCAATCACTTGGGTAAAACTTGAACCACTTTGTTAAAAATTTATTTGTTTGAGGGTTGATCCTCTTTGCTTGAAAATTAAAATATTTTGCTGAAAATTCTTTTTTTCATTTAAAATTAATTTCTTAACCAACAAATGTAACTTTCCCATTTTTTTTTTGTGAAATTTAATATTTTTTTTAATGTAAAAAATTGGTCTTTATTGTTAGAAAACTAATCCTGTTGGTGGACATTTTCCCTCTCTTGATTAAAACAGCAATTTTTTGGTTAAAGATGAACTTTTTGGTTGAAAATTAATAATTTTGGATTGAAAATTCAACTGTTTTGTAGACATTTTTTTTATTTGTTAAAAGTTGACCTACTTTATTAAACATTTATTCCTTGGTTGCAGAATGACAAATTCATCATTTTAGTTGAAAATTCCTGTCTTCGGTTAAAAATTCAGCTATTTAGTTCAAATCTATTTTACTGAAAATTAATCATTTTTAGTTAAAAATTAAATTTTTTATCTGTAAATTGGTGTATTTTGTTGAAAATTGGTATTTTTTGGTAGAAAATTAATTTCCGTTGTTGAAAATTCGTCGTTTTGGTTAAGAATTCATCTTTTTAGGCTAAAAGTTAAACTATTTGGTTAAAGGTTAAACATTTAACTATTTTATTAAAAAATCTTTTTTTTTATTGTAAATACATCTCTTTTTTTATAAGAAAATTTATTCTCTTTATTAAAAATTCAATTACTTGTTTGGAATCTAAAAAAACTTTAATAAAAAATTATCTTATTGGCTGAAAATTGAACTATTTTGTTGAAAAAACTTTATTTTTGTATGAAAATTAATAATAAAATAATAAATAAAATAAATAAATAATTAAAAAAAGGTTGAAAATTTATCGTTTTTAGTCAAAAATTCAACTATTAAATTTTTCATTAAAAATTCACCTGGTTTGGTGGAAAATTCAACCTTTTGGTTGAACGTAGAACTTCTGTGTTAAAAACTCATTTTATTTGTCGAAAATTGAACTATTCTGTCGAAAATTATTTTTTTTTGCATTACAATTTTTTTTTGCTGAAAATTTAACTATTCCAGTTTTGGTTGAAAATTAATATTTTTTCAGTAAATTTATCTTTTTTGGTAGAAATTAAAAATCTTCCTAATGGAAAATTCAACTTCTTGATTGAAAATCAAACTACTTTTCTTCAAATTTATTATATTGGTTGAAGACTTAACTATTTTGTTGAAAATCCTTTTTTTTCTACGAGAATTAATTTTTTTAACTGAAAATTTAACTATTCCATTTTTGGATGGAATTTTATCGTCTTTAGTAGAAAACATTTTCAAATTGATTTATTTTGTTGAAAATTGGTTATTTTTTGGTAGAAAATTAATTTTCTTTGTGGAAAATTCGTCATTTTGGTTCAGAATTCATCTTTGTAGGTTAAAAGTTTAACTATTTGGTTAAAAATTTAACTATTTTGTTGAATTTTTTTTTAATTCGACTCTTTAGTTGAAAATTTAACTATTTTATTTCAAATTCGTTTTTTTGTTGTTGTTGAAATACCAACTATTTAATTTTTCGTTGAGAATTCGTCTTTTTGGTGAACTGTCTTTCAAAAAATGTCAATCCAATCTTAAATTTTCAACAAATAAGATAATTTTTGAACAAAATAGTTGAATTTTTGAATTAAGAACATAAGTTTTTAACAAGAAATCAAATAGATATATTTTCGTTTATTTTCAATTGAAAAAACTAAATTTTCTCTGAAATTGTTGAATTTTGAAGCCTGAAAGAAGAATTTTCAACAACGCAGTTGATTTTCCAACACGAAAATATGAATTTTCAATTAAAAAGTTAATTTTCAACCAAACATTGACATTTTCAGGTAAAAACGTAGTTTTTAACAAACAAAAAAACTTGAAGTAAAATTATGAAATTTTAACTGAAAAAATGAATTTTTCAACAAAGTAGTTCAAAATTTGACAAATAGTTGAATTCTCTACAAAACTGTCCAATTTTAGAGAGAAAATTCAAATTTTTTACAAACAGTTTAATCTTTAATCCGAAAACACGAAATTTCAACAAGAGTTAAGTTTTTATACAAAAAAGATTTTTTAGTCAATAAAGAAAAAAATTGCATTCTAAATGTCAAATTTTGAAGCAAGAAGATTAATTTTCTACAAAAAAGGATGATTGTTTAACAAATGACATGAATTTTTAATCAAATAATTGAATTTTCAAAATAAAAAAGATCTACTTTGAAACAAAAATGGAATTGCTACATTTAAATTTCAAGAAACTAATTTTCAAATGAAAAAACGCAATTTTCTACAATATTATTGAATTTTTGAGCCAAAAAAATAACTTGCTACAATACAGTTGAATTTTGAATTTAAAAATATAAGCTTTCATCAATACAAAAAATAATTTTCAATCAAAAATTGCAATTTTCAGCTTGAAGAAATGAATTTTTGACCAAGTAGTTTGATTTTCAACCAAAAAAACAGCTTTTCAACAAAATAAATATGTTTTCACCCAAATAGTTACATTTTTAAACAACTTTCTGCCAAAAAATATAACTTTTGAACGAAATTCATGAACTTGCAACGAAATGGTTGAATTTTCGACTAAAAAATATAAATTTTCAAACACAAATGGAATAGTTTAATTGTGAGTTTAAAAAAAATTAATTTTCAACGAAAAAAATCTTTCAGCAATAGTTAAATTTTCGAGCAAAGATTTAAACAAATTAAAAATTGCTCAAGTTAGAACATTTAAAAATGAAAAAATAGTTAAACTTTTCTTCGAAAAAATTAAATTTCAACAAAAAATAACGGATTTTCAAGAAAATAGTTCAATTTTCCACCTAAGTGATGAATTTTCAACTAAAATGATGAATCTTCAACTGGAATATTTCAATGTTCAAAAAGAAAAAAAATTAATTTTTACTAAAAAAAATAAATTGTTAAACAACACTTAAATAACCAAATTTTCAGTTCAAAAAAATAATGTTCAAACAGAAAGATGAATTTTCAACTGAATTGATGAATAATTAATTAATAATTAATTAATTAACTAGAATAATTGAATTTTTGACCAAAAAGATGAATTTTCAACCAAGAAAATTAATTTTTACCAAAAAGATGAATTATCAATCAAAAATTGAATAATTAAATTCTGAGTCAAAAAATGGAAGTTCTTTCAACCAAGTAATTTTTTGTCTAATGTAAAAAATGAATTTTTAACTCAAATAATGAATATTTAACAGGAATACTTGAATTTTTAACCGAAAAGAAGAATTTTTAAATAACAAAATTAACTTGCAAAAAAAGATAATGGTATAAAAAAATAGATTTTTAAATAATGTGTGGATTTTCAATGAAATAATTGAATTTTCAATTGAAAAAGACAAATTTTCATGCAAATTATTGAATTTTGAACAAGAAAAGATCAATTTTCAAGCAAAAATGGAAATTTAAATTTTCAGTTTAAGGAATTAATTTTCAACTAAAATGATGAATCTTCAACTGGAATATTAAGTTTTCAGTTAATAAAATTACTTTCCACAAAAAAACGAACTTGAAAAAATAATAATAACTTTCAAAAAAATAGTTACATTTTTAACCAAATAGTTGAATTTTCAATCAAAAATAGTTGAATTCATACAAAAAAGACAAATTTTCAATAAAATAGTTTAATCATCCATCAAAACCAATTTAATTTTCTGCCAAAACAGAAGAATTTTTAATAAATATTTCATATTTCAACTAAAAAAGAGTTTATTTAATCAAAAAGAGCTTAATTTATACAAAATAGATAAATTTTCACTTTAAAAAACTAATTTTCAACCAAAAACATAAATCTTCATCCAAAATGAACGATTTTGCACCAAGAAGATGAATTTTGTACCAAAAAAACAAATTTTCAACAAAATACATTAATTTTATACTAAAAAGATCAATTTTTAACCAAGAATAATTAAATTTTCAATTATAAAAATAAATTTTCAATAAAGGAAAAGGAATTTTCAACCAAAGAATGAGTTTTTAAGCAAAACGACAAAATAGTTAAATTTTAGGTAAAAAATTAGTTTTTCAACCAAATAAAATAAATTTTCACCGAAATAGTTCAATTTTCAACCAAGAAGATTAAATTTCTACAAAAAAAAAGATGAATTCTTAACAAAATACAAATTTTTAACCATATAGTTAAATTTTCAAAGAAGATTAATTTTCTACCAGAGAAGACGAATTTTCATGAAAATGCATACATTTTTAATCAAATAGTTGAATTTTCAAATAAACAGTTTAATTTTTAATCTAGAAGGTTATTTTTCTACCAAAACAGAAGAATTCAGTTAAAAGTATTAATTTGCAATCAAAAATGAAACCAATTTTCAAGAAAATAGTTGAATTCACAACCAAATATGAGATGAATTTTCAAGCAAAGAATTAATTTTTGACTGAAAAAGTTGAATTTAACAAAAAAGTGACATTTTCAACAAAATAATTAAATTTGCAAGAAGTAATTAAATTTTCAACAAAACAATTACATTTTCAACTAAAAATATCTTCATTTAACCCAGAAGATTAATTTTCTACCAAAAATACGAATTTGCAACAAAATATTCAACTGAAAAAAATAAATATTCAATCAAAAAGTTGAATTTTCAACGAAAAAAAGGTAAATTTTCAACCAAAAATGGAATAGTTAAATTATTAGATAAAAAAATGCATTTTAAACAAAAAAAAACGAAGATGACTTTTCCACTAAAAAATATGATTTTTTCCATAAAGAAGTCAATTTTCGACCAAATACAGCTGAATTATAAATAAACTTTTAACCAAAAATGATTTATTTTCACGCAAAATTTTTTTCTATTAACCAAAAAGATTTTTCAAAAAGGTTCTTTTAATCCAGAAGATAACTTTCTAGCAAAATAGATGAATTTTCTACAAAATATTTGAATTTTCAACTATTAAAGATAAATTTTCAACTAAAAAGTTGAATTTTTAGGTAAAAAATATAAATTTTCAACCAAAATTGTAATATTAGATGAAGTTGCAGTCAAAACTGAATTTTTAATAAAAAATAAACGAATTTTCAACAAAATAGTTAAATTTACAACCCGAGTCTTCAAAAAATGTAGTTTTAATAAAGAAGTTTAATTTTCAACCAAGTATTTGAATTTTTGACTAAAAACGATGATTTTTTAATAAAATAGTTGCATTTTTAACAAAATAATTAAATTTTTAACAAAAATATTATCTTTTAACCCAGAAGAATAATTTTCCACCAAAAAAGACGAATTTCCAGCAAAATACATGAATTTTCAACCAAACAGTTGATCTTTTTAGTGAAAAATATAAATATTCAACCAAAAACGACATAGATACATTTTCAGTAAAAAAACGTCATTCTTAATCAAAAATAAAAAAAATTTTTAACAAAATAGTTCAATTAAAACGAAAGAGATGAGTCTTCAAATGAAAAATGAATTTTTAATAAAGCAGTTTAATTTTCAACCAAGCATTTGAATTTTTGACTAAAAAAGATGATTTTTCAACAAAATAGTTGCATTCTGAAAAAAATGATTAAATTTTTAACCAAAATAGGTTTATTTAACCCAGAACATTAATTATCTATTAAAAGAGATGAATTTTCAACAAAACACATGAATTTTCAACCAAACAGTTGAGTTTTCAAGTAAAAAATGTAAAGTTTCAACCAAAAATAGCACAGATAAATTTTCAGTAAAAAAACGTATTTTTTAATAAAAAATAAAAAGAATTTTTAACAAAATAGTTCAATTAAAACCAAAAAAATGAGTCTTCAAAGGAAAAATGTACTTTCAATAAAGAAGTTTAATTTTCAACCAAGTATTTGAATTTTTGACTAATAAAGATGATTTTTTAACGAAATAGTTGCATTCTGAACAAAATAATTAAATTTTCAACAAAAATGTTTTATTATAAAATATGTATTTTTCTACAAAAACAGATGAATTTTCCACAAAATACATGAATTTTCAACTATAAGAGATGAATTTTCAACCATAGAGTTAAATTTTTAAATAAAAAATAAAAATTTACAACAAAAAATCGCAGAGATACATTTTCAGTAATAAAACTTAATTTTTAATCAGAAATAAAACGAATTTCTGAAAAAAGACATGAATTTTCAACTATAAAACATGAATTTTTAACCAAACAGTTGAATTTTTTAGTAAAAAAATATAAATTTTCACCAAAAAATGGCATAGACACATTTTCAGTAAAAAACTTAATTTTTTATCAAAGATAAAACGAATTTGTAACAAAATAGTTCAATTGAAATTAAAGAGATGAGTTTTCAAACGAAAAATTAATTTTTAATAAAACAGTTCAATTTTCAACAAAGTATTAAAATTTTTGACTAAAAAAGATGATTTTTTAACAAAATGATTGAATTGTCAATAATATAATTAAATGTTCAATAAATTATCAGAATTAGTTAGAGTGTGAAATCTGAAAATTTAATAATTTATTATTATTTACATTTTTTGTTAATTACTTTTCAACAAAATACATGAATTTTCAACTATAAAACATGATTTTTAATCAACAAGTGGAATTTTTGTGTAAAAAAACATAAATTTTTAACAAAAAATGGCATAGATACATTTTCAGTAAAAAAGAGTTCAATTTTCAACCAAGTATTTGAATTTTTGACTAAAAAAGATGATTTTTAAACAAAATATTTGCATTCTCAACAAAATAATTACATTTTCAACAAAAATATGTTCTTTTAACCCAGAAGATTAATTTTCTGCCAAAAAAGACGAATTTCCAACAAAATACATTAATTTTCAACTATAAATGATGAATTTTCAACCAGTTAAATTTTTAAATAAAAAATATAAATTTTCAACAAAAATGGCTCAGATACATTTTCAGTAATAAAACTTAGTTTTTAATAAAAAATAAAACGAATTTTAACAAAATACATGAATTATCAACTAAAAAACATGAATTTTAAACCAAACAGTTGAATTTTTTAGTAAAATATATAAATTTTCTACCAAAAATGGCATAGATATACATTTTCAGTAAAAAATCTTAATTTTTAATCGAAAATAAAACGAATTTGTAACAAAATAGCTCAATTAAAACTAAAGAGATGAGATTTCAAACGAAAAATGAATTTTTAAAAGAGCAGTTCAATTTTCAACAAAGTATTAAAATTTTTGACTAAAAAAGATGATTTTTTAACAAAATGATTGAATTGTCAATTATATAATTTAATTTTCAATAAATTATCAGAATTTTAACCAAATTAGATGAATTTTGAGCCAAAAAAATAACAGTATACGGAAAAAACGAAAAAAGGGGAAGTGTCCTGAAAACAAAGGAAAAAAGAGTAATTCTTCAAAAAAGGGGGAAAAGAGTGTGATTTAGAAAATTCCCGAAAGAAAATTGCCGATTTATAAAATATCCGAACTAGAAAAATTCCAAATGATAAAATTCCCGTATTTAAACAATTTGAAAAATTGTGTTTTTTTGATAAATATTATTTATTTATTAAAAATAAAGGAATCAAATATTTTTTTTTTAATTTTTCAAATTTTAAAAATCATTGTTTCAATTTAAAATAACAATAATTGAAAAAAATGCATTTCTGGATGAACAATTTTGTTTTAAAATGTGCATCTATTTAAATAAATTACGAAAAACGTTCGCAAAAATAATTCAAATTTTATAAAAGTTAAATATTGACTAGAAACTCAGTCGAATTTATTTTAAAACTTTCAAAAAAGTATTTGAAGTAAAAGATATATTTATTTTAATTACCAGCATAGATATGTTGAATTTATTTTTGAAAATGAAGCATTGACGCGTTTCGAACTGATTTTCAGTTCCTTTTCAAGATCTGAAAAATACACAAATTTTCGAAGATTTTAAGGGACGACTGAAAAATCCAGAAAAATAAAATTCCCGACACGGTAAAATTCCCGAATTGGAAAATTCCGGAATAATAAAATTCCCGAAATTATGAAATTGTTGAAATTTAAAAATTCCGAAATGGAAAATTCCCGACAGAAAATTGCCGAATTATAAAATATCGGAACTAGAAAATTCCCGAATTGAAACAATTAGAAAAATAATTTTTTAATAGATATTATTTATTGAAAATACAACAATCTAATATTTTTATCAGAAACAAAATTTCTTTAATGTAATAGTTTTTCAACATTATTGTTTGAATTAATAATAACAATAAAAGTAAATGTAAACACACGCGTTCATCCATAAATCCATTTTTTTCAATTATTGTCATTTCAAATTGAAACAATGATTTTTTAAAACTTTAAACATTACAATAATTTGTTCATTTGATAAAAATATTTAATTCTTCTATTTTTGATAAATAAATAATATTCATTTTTAAAAAATCTTTTAATTGTTTAAATACGTTAAAATTGTTTAATATATTTATTTAAAAAATTGTTTAAATTGCAATTCTCTTTCAGGAATTTTATTGTTTCTGGATTTTTCAGTCGTCCCTATTTATTGTAATCTTTTTTTTTTTTTTTATTAGTATTACTAATTTATGCATTTAAAGTGTTGTATAATGAATACAATTAATATACAAATTTTATTATAAACACAATTTGAAATATGTGATACTCTTTTGAAAATTTAAAAATAAATTCGACCGAGTTGTTATTTAATATTTAACTTTCATAAAATTTGAATGACTATTTCTCGATGAATATGTGTCGAATATTTAAAAATATTCCCGTAATAAAATTTGTATATTCATTTTATTTAATGTGCTACATTTTAAATGCATAAATTAGTAACGATAATTAAAAAAAATGAAGAAAGATTACAATAAATAAAATGATATTTTTTATTTACTGAATGCTAATTTTTTTTATTAACCTAATGCTAAAAACATATATAAAATCATCCGCGTACCACTTTAACATGTTGCAATATAATTATTTTCAATTATTAATAATAAATAAAAAATTGTATTTTTTAGCATTTCAAATAAGCGCGCGAAAGGCAGCCAATGAAGCGCCTTACGCATCGCATGCGCAGTAGTGCAGAGGGCCCGCGTTGGGACCACTGCAATGGGAGGGAGAGAGTTAAACACTCACTAGGGGGCGCTCGCGACTTGCATAATTACCCGCGAAATTTGAACCATAATTACCATTCTGATGAATCTGTTCAATTTTTTGTAATATAAAGTATACAAATTACAGAAAAGTACATCTGTCCCTTGAAGCAATGAGGTTTCGCGATCTCTTCAAACCCAGAACGTTGAATTTTCAACCAAAATTTTAATTTTCAAGCAAGAAATATTTTATTTTTTAATCAAAAATAAAATAATTGGACTGAAAAAGACGATTCTGCAACCAAGTTGTTGAATTAGCAACTGAAAATCATAAATTTTCAACAAATAGTTGAATCTTACAAAAATTGAGATGAATTTTCAACAAAAAATAGAATATTTGAATGGTAAGTTAATCAAATTAATTTAAAAAAACCGATTTTCAACCAAACAGTTCAATTTTTAACCAATGTGATTAATTTTTAACTGACATGATGATTCTTGAACTGGAATAGTTGAATTTTATACCAAAAAGGTACAAAAAATTCCCACCAAATAGTTCAATTTTTAAGTGAAACAGATCAATTATCAACCAAATAGTTGAATTTTCGTCTTAAAATGATACATTCTTAACCGAAAATAAAATAGTTAAATTTTCTGTTTAAAAAAACTAATTTATGACAAAAAAAAAAGAGTTTTCCATAAAATAGTTGAATTTTCAACTGGAATCGTTAAATTTTCAGTTAGTAAAATTGATTTTCAACATGGTTAATTTTCAATTAAAATTATAAATCTTCAACAACAAAAAATTAATTTTTAACAAAAGAGTTACACTTTTAACGAAGGAGTTGAATTTTCTACTAAAAAAGATGAATTCTCAACAAATAATGTAATATAATTGAAATATAACGGAAAAATGTTGATTTTGAATAAAAAGCAGTTAAATTTAACCAAAAAAGACAAATTTTCAAGAACATAGTTGAGTTTTCAATTTAAAAAAAAGTATACTTTTCAGTCAACAGAGAAAACAAATTTAAAACAAAATGTTGAATTTTCAAGGGAAAATATGAATTTTCAACCATGGAGTTTAATTTTCTACCAGAAACGACGAACTTTCAAAAAAACACAGGAAGTTATTATTAAGTGCAATAAAACAATTTTGAGCAAAAATAAAATTTAATGTTTACGAAAACTATACCCTTTATAGGTTAGGTTTGTCAATTTTGACGAAAACTTTTATTCAATTTATTTATCTCTATTAACGATTAAAATAAAAAATCACTGTACTATTTATTCCGATTTATTATCGAAAATTATCTAAAATAAGCCATACTAACCCTTGGTATACACACTATAGTTTTATAACGAGGTATACACACTGGGTTAGGTTCACCCGGCAAACTTCAACGACTCATATCCTCGTTCCTAATCGAACAATTTTGCCTTTTTTTTTTAGTTTTTATAGAAAAAATCCTCAAGAATTGAACAGCACGGGATCGAAAATGGTAAATATAAAAAAACATATACATATTTTTGAATAAACAAAGGCATTTTAAAAATTTTTGTGAAAAAATCAAGATAAATAGGAAAATTCCCGAATAATAAAATTACTGCACAGTTTATAATATTACCGAATTAGAAAAATCCCGAACAGTTAATAATATTACCGAATTGGAAAATTCCTGAACAGTTTATAATATTATTACAAAAGTCCTGAACAATTTATAATATTTCCGAATAATGAAATTCCGGAACAATTTATAATATT
>CAKNXH010063310.1:28669-56577 GCA_932178445.1 Andricus quercusramuli
TTTATAATATTTCCGAATAATGAAATTCCGGAACAATTTATAATATTACCAAATTGGAAAATTCCTGAACAGTTCATAATATTATTACAAAATTCTGAAATAATGAAATTCCTGAACAGTGTATAATATTACCGAATTGAAAAATTTACGAATAATGAAATTCCGGAACAGTTTATAATATTACCGAATTGGAAAATTCCTAAACAGCTTATAATATTACCAGCAAATTCCCAAATAATGAAATTCCCGAATTTAAAAACTCTCGAACAGTTAATAATATTACTGAATTGGAAAATTCTTGAGCAGTTTATAATATTACCGAGTTGAAAAATCCCCAATAATAACATTCCTGAACAGTTTATAAGATTACCAAATTGGAAAATTCCCGAATGATAAAATTCCAGAACAGTTTATAATATTACTGAATTGGAAAATTCCTGAACATTGTATAATATTACCAAATTAGAACATTCCTGAATAATAACATTCCCGAACAGTTAATAACATTTCTGAATAGGAAAATTCCTGAACAGTTTAAAATATTAACGAATTGGAAAATTCCCGAACAGTAATAATATTATTGAATTGGAAAATTTCCGACTAATCAAATTATTGAACAGCTTATAATATTACAGAATTGGAAAACTCCCTGAATTGGAAAATTGTCGAATAATAAAATTCCCGAATTGAAAAATTCGCAAACAGTTAATAATGTTACCAAATAGAAAAATTCCCGAATAATAAAATTCCGGAACAATTTATAATATTACCATATTGGAACATTTCCTAACAGTTAATGATATTACTGAATTGGAAAATTCCCAAATATAAACTTCCCGACTATAAAGAAAAAAAATTTTATCCGAAAATATATTTTTTCAATTATTGTTATTTTAAATTATAACCGGAAATTAAGGATTTTCAACAAAAAAAGTTAGTTTTCAACTAAACTGTTGAATTTTCTACAAACAATTGGCATTTTCTAGCAATTATTAGAATTATGTACCAAAAAGACGAATTTTCCACAAAAAAGTTGAATTTTCAGTCCCAAAATAGGAGTTTTCTACTAAAGACTTGAATTTTCTATAAAATTCTTGAGATTTCAAGCCAAAAAGACGAATTTGCTGAAACAGTTGAATTTTCAACACGAAACTAAAATTTTCAACTAAACTGTTAAATTTTTTACCAAATAGTCGAATTTTTAACCAAAAAGACCAATCTTTACTAAAAAAGGTTGAAATTTCTGTACCAAAATAAGAGTTTTCTAGTAAAAACTTGAATATTCTATCAAATTCTCGTGTTTTCAAGCCAATAAGACGAATTTGCCAAAACAGCTGAATTTTCAAACTGAAATTAAGATTTTCAACCAAAAAAGTTAGTTTTCATCTAAACTATTGAATTTTTTAACAATTGAGAGAATTTTCTACCAATTATTAGAATTTTTTACTAAATAGTTTAATTTTCTAACAAAAAAGACGAATTTTCTACCGAATAGATGCATTTTTAGACTAAAAAAGATCACTTGTTAACAAAAAATGAAATAGTTAAATTTTCATAGAAGAAATAATTTTCAATTTGAAGAAGCGAATTTTTTACAAAACAGTTGAATTTTTCATCAGCTTTTTGAATTTTCAATCCAAAAAGATGAATTTTCCACAAAATACATAAATTGTTAACTAAAAAGTAGAATTTTCAACCAAAAAAAAATTAGTTTTCAAATAAACTGTTCAATTCTTTACCAATTATTAGAATTTTCTACTAATTATTAGAATTTATCAAATTCTCGAATTTTCAAGCCAAAAAGACGAATTTGCCAAAACAGTTGAATTTTCAAACTGAAATTAAGATTTTCAACCAAAAAAGTTAGTTTTCAAATAAACTGTTGAATTTTTTACCAATTATTAGAATTTTGTACTAAATAGTTTTATTTTATACCAAAAAATACGAATTTTCTACCAAATAGATGCATTTTTAGACTAAAAAAGATCACACAAGAAATAATTTTCAATTTTAAGAAGCGAATTTTTTACAAAACAGTTGAATTTTCAATCCAAAAAGATGAATTTTCCACAAAATACATAAATTGTTAACCAAAAAGTTAGATTTTCAAACTGAAATTAAGATTTTCAACCAAAAAAGTTAGTTTTCAACTAAACTATTGAATTTTTTTACTAAATAGTTCAATTTTCCAGCAGCTTTTTGAATTTTAAAGCCAAAAAGACGAATTTTCCACAAAATACATACATTTTTATCCAAAAAGTTGAATTTTCAACCCAAAATTAAGAATTTTCAACAAAAAAAGTTTTCAACTAAACTGTTAAATTTTTTTTACCAATTATTGGAATTTTCTACCATTTAGTAGAATTTTTTACCAAATAGTTGAATTTTCAGTCCCAAAATATGAGTTTTCTGGTAAAAACTTGAATTTTCTATAAAATTCTCGAGTTTTCAAGCCAAAAAGACGAATTTGCCGCAAAACAGTTGAATTTTTAACCCAAAATTAAGAACTTTCAACAAAACAGTTGAATTTTTAACATAAAAAAACCTAGTTTTCCACCAAACAGTCGAATTTTCAACTAAAATTGTGAATCTTCAACCAAAAAAATTAAATTTTAATAAAGTAGTTCAACTTTTAACCAAGGAGTGGAATTTTCAACATAAAAAATGTATTTTTAACGAAAAATGTACCCCTTTTAAAACACTAGAATTGAAAAATATAAATAAAGTGGAATTTATCATCTTATATTATATGCAATTTGAAAAGTTCTTTTAAATCATTAAGGAAGTCCCTCCACATTTTTTGAAACTTAAATTATATAAGAAAAGTAAACCAGAAAAACTGCAAGGATCGACTTTATAAGTTCTCGTTTTATTATCAAAATTACTTTGATTATAACATTACAAAACACTATAAAACCAATATATTTCTATACTCATCACGTCTTTATAATACAACATGCAAATTTTTACAAAATTAACATTACTTTGTAATTTCACAGCGATTTTAAAAATAAGATGCGATCATTAAACATTTGAAGCATCTGCACAAACAAAAAGGAAGTTTTTTTAGAAAATTATTTTACGTCGATTTCTCAAATCTTTAATGTTGTTTTGTATTTTACGTAGATTTTGAAAATAAGATGCAAAATCAAAGAAAACTGAAGGGATTCTAAATTCTAAATAGATTTCTTAAATATTTAACATTACTTTTGATAATTTCCGCTGATTTTAAAAATAAGATACGAAATTAAACATCTGGAGCATCAGCAAAAACAAAAGAAGAGATTATTGTAAATCCTACATATACTTTTCAAGTCTTTTTTAACATTACTTTGTACTTTACGTCAATTCTTAAAAAAAGATGCGATCATTAAACTTTTTGAGCATCAGCACACATAAAATGAGGGATTATTTTAATTACTACATATACTATTCAAGTCTTTTTTAACATTACTTTTTAATTTACGTCAATTCTTAAAATAAGATGCGATCATTAAGCATCTCGAGCATTAGCACACATAGAATGAGGAATTATTGTAATTACTACATATACTTTTGATGTATTTTTAACATTACTTTGTACTTTACGTCGATATTTAAAATAAGATGCGATCATTAAACATTTGAATTATCCGCGCATACAAAAAGGGATTTTTTAAAAATTATTCTATGTAACTTTTTTAAATCTTCAATATTATTTTGTAATTTACGTAGATTTTGAAAATAAGATGCAAAATTAAAGAAAAATGAAGGGATTCTAAATTCTAAATAGATTTCTTAAATCTTTATCATTACTTTTGATAATTTCCGCTGATTTTAAAAATAAGATACGAAACTAAACATCTGGAGCATCAGCAAAAACAAAAGAAGAGATTATTGTAAATCCTACATATACTTTTCAAGTCTTTTTAACATTACTTTGTACTTTACGTCAGTTCTTAAAAAAAGATGCGATCATTAAAAATTTGTAGCATCCGCACACACATAAAGGAAGGTTCTTTTTAAAATTATTCTACGTAGATTTCCTAAATCTCTAATGATACTTTTTAATTTATGTAATTTTGAAAATAAGACGCGATTTTAAAGAAAAATGAAGTGATTCTAAATTCTACATAAATTTCTCAAAACTTTTACTTTTTGTAATTTCCGCCGATTTGAAAAAAAAGATACGAAACTAAACATCTGGAGGATCAGCACACCCACAAAAAGGGATTATTCTGAATTTTAAGAATCGACGTAAAGTACAAAGTAATGTTAAGACTTGAAAAGTATACTTTTCAAGTCTTAACATTACTTTGTACTTTACGTCGATTCTTAAAATTGTGAACTCAAAGATTCTCCGAATCTGCCGACACAAAAATAAAAGGATCGTAAATTCTACAGAGATTTCTCAAGTCTATCGAGCTAACATAGCTGAATATTTCATCAGCTATAAGAAAAGGTATCGTAATCTCATAAATTTTGTTCAGAACCCTCAAACTCATCGCCAACAAATTGTTCATGTTCACGCCCCGCCTGATCTGATTGTTCAAATCCTCGGAATATATAGGAAACAGTTTTCCTAAATCCAAACCTTTCACGGCTTCGATAACGTCCTCATTCCTCGCGTAGGCTGCCAATTTTTCTTCATCAGCTCTCAGCAGATCGAAAAAGGTGACTCTTCCACTGATCAGCATGTCCTTCATTTCTCCAATTTCCTTTTTGCACTCTTCGTAGTAACTCTGCGCAAACGCATTGCTTATCAGCCACAAATGTTCCTCTCTCAGTTCCATGCCACAACTCTCCTTTTTGACAACCCATTGTGTCATAAGTCGGCCAATTTTTCTGAACCTCTCACAGTCCTCCACGAACTTGACGACTTCTTGGTCTTTGCAGAGGCAATCAAAGACATTGACGTTGCGTTCGATGTGTTTATTTAGACGTTCAATCAATGCACCGCAGGTTCTTTTGAACGCTTTTAAACCTTCGCTGAAATCACAGTCGCAAGCCATCAGTAGCTTTATTCCTGTGACATATCCCGTGCCACAAGAGACCGTGAACAACGGACGCAGGAGATTATCTGTAAACTCTGGCACAGTCAGAGCAGAGCCATGCTCTAGAAGAAGCTTCAATACGGCAACGATCTCATCATTCTCCGGGATGTTTTCCGTGTTCAACTTTTTTATTTCTCCCAAATGATCTTCCATTGCGCAGAGAATCAGATGCTCGACGGGCAAGAAACCATCAAAGATTTGAGTCAAGTCAGCTCCGCACTCGACCAAGAACTTGATCACTTTTTTATCCAATCGTTCATAAATGGCATAGTGGAGTAAGGAGGAGCCATCTTTGGTCACTTGATTGAGCGAGGCTCCTTTCTTTATGAGCAGTTTGCACATGTCTAGATCGTTTTCCGTTATCGCATGAAAGAGAGCCGTGACTCCATCCGAACACACGTGATCAACATGAGCACCATGCGCAATAAGCTTCGATACGATCTCCCGACTGTGAACATCGACGGCACAATGGAGAGGAAAATCATACTTGGCATAGTGATCAACACATGCTCCATTTCTCAAGAGAAATTCCACTATTTCCGTACTTTTAAGTTTGATGGCATATTGCAGCGGCGTGAGACCGTCTTCCAAGAATGAGCTAGATGCGAGTTTCAAGGGATCCATGTGCTTGAAGAGTAGTCGAACAATTCCTAAATTTCGTGTCACAATCGCTGTGAAGAATGGCTGACGATTTTCTGCACCAGCCTCAACATCCGCACCAGCTTCCAGGAGACAAGCAACAACTTCTACACGTTCAAAACATACTGCGAAGAAGAGGGGTGTGTGATTGAGGTCAGATTTCACGTTTACATCAGCCCCACGTTTCAGAAGCAACTTGACAATTGACGCACTGCCTATTGAAGCTGCACAATGAATTGGTGTAGAGACACCTTTTTCCACATCAGAAAAAATCGAATCGCAGGTCAACATGTCTTCAAGCTTTGATTTCGTCTCTCTTTTTATTGCGGGTACGTTTTGTAATTTCGTTTGTAGATCAGCCCCATTGTCCAAGAGGAATTCGACGACTTCTTCGTGTCCACGGAAAACAGCCTGAAAGAGTGGTGGGAAAACTCGATTATTCAGATCAGCGCCACTGTCGAGAAGAAGAGCCAGGACGTCCTTGTGGCCTCCTAGAGCTGCAGCATGCAGAGGTGTCAAGTAGTCTTCGAAACGAGCATTTGGGTCGACTCCTAGGTCCAGAAACATTCGAACGACTTCAACATGACCATGAAATGCCGCCAGATACATGGCGATGTAGCCTTCTAGCCAATCTTCTTTGCTCTTCACTTGGCAATGTTTCAAGAGAAGTTCGACTACTCTTTTATTGCCTACTGAAGCAGCAGTGTGGGTAGGTTTGAAGCCATTCTTGCAGACATGATCGTCGTACAATCCTCTCTCTAAAAGAAGCGAGACTACGTCTTCGTGGTCGTTCATCACGGCTATATGCAGAGGTGTCAAGTTGTCTCGAGAATCCGGCAAGTTCATCGATGCAATTTCGCATCCACTGTTCAAAATTGCAGCAACGATAGAGAGCGATCCATTCTTGGCTGCGAAGTGTAATGGACTGACACAAAATTCGTCGATTGTAGGCTTTGCATCGCGACTCAGAAGCAGTTTTACGATTTCTTCGCTTTTGATGTATGCAGCAATGTGCAGGAGTGAAGATCCATTTGGCATCGGTCGCTGTTTGAACGAGAAGAAATCACTGAAGCCTGGTGGAGGAGGCTTTTTTACAACGTTCGGATCTGCACCATTGTCCAAGAGGAGTTTCAAAATGTCCGCTCTGTTTCCTGCCACGGCATAAAAGAGTGGCGAAATGCCGTGCGAACAGAGACAATTGACGGGCGCCCCATTCTCGATCAGTTTCGCAACAACATACGTGTTGCAGATATCTGGGTTATCACTTGTCAGAGTTTGACAAAGTAAATCGTGGGCAGGTTGCCACGATTTTACAAAGAGATCATCAAAAGCACTTGAGAGAGCTCTCGCCTTTTCTACATCACCGTTCGCGATTGAAGAAACTAATTCAACTTTGAGGTCACTTAGAGACATTCTTGGATGCTCCCTGAAAAAGAGAAAAGCGTCAGAGGTTAATTTCATTTTCGAGCTACATTCATTCTGTAAGATCTACTATTATATTTTTGCTTCAAAATTCATCACTTTTGGTTAAAAAGTCTACTATTTGGTAAAAAATCCAACTGTGTAGTTGAAAACTAACTTTTTTTGTTGAAAATTCTGAATTTCGGGTTAAAAATTCAACTTTTTGGTTAAAAAATGATGTATTTTGTGGAAAATTCATCTTTTTAGCTTGAAAATTCAAAAAGCTGGTAGGAAATTCATCTGTTTTGTAAGACATTCGCTTCTTCAATTTAAAAATTATTTATTTTTGTATGAAAATTGAACTATTTAATTTTTTGTTGAAAAGTGATATTTTTTAGTCTAAAATGCATCTATTTGGTAGAAATTTTTTTTTTTTTTTTTTTTTTAAAAAGTTCAAATATTTGGTAAAAAATCTAATAATTTTTAGAAAATTCTAATAATTGATAAAAAAATTCAATAGTTTAGTTAAAAACTAACTTTTTTTTGTTAAAAATTCGTAATTTCAGTTTGAAAATTCAACTGTTGTGGCAAATTCGACTTTTTGGCTCGAAAACTCATATTTTGGGTCTGAAAATTTAACTTTTTTTAAACAAAAATTCGTCTTTTTGGTTGAAAATTCAACTATTTGGAAAAAATTTGCCTTTTTGGTTGAAAATTCTACTATTGGGTACAAAATTCTAATAATTGGCGAAAAATTCTAATAAGTGGTAAAAAATCCAACAAATTTGTTGAAAATTAACTTTTTTGTTGAAAATTCTTAATTTCAGTTTGAAAATTCAACTGTTTTGGAAAATTCGACTTTTTGGCTTGAAAACTCGAGAATTTGGTAGAAAATTCAACTTTTTAGTTGAAAACTCATATTTTGGGACTGAAAATTCATCTTTTTTTAAAGCAAAAATTCGTCTTTTTGGTTGAAAATTTAACTACTTGGAAAAAATTCAAATAATTGCTAAAAAAATTCAACAGTTTAGTTGAAAACTAACTTTTTTCTTTGAAAATTCTTAATTTCAGTTTGAAAATTCAACTGTTTTGGCAAATTCGACTTTTTGGCTTGAAAACTCGAGAATTTGATAGAAAATTCAACTTTTTAGTAGAAAACTCATATTTTGGGACTGAAAATTTAACTTTTTTTAGCAAAAATTCGTATTTTTGGTTGAAGATTCAACTATTTGGTAACAAATTCTAATAATTGGTAAAAAAAATTCAACAGTTTAGTTGAAAACTAACTTTTTTGTTGAAAATTCTTAATTTCAGTTTTAAAAATTAAACTTTTTTGTGGAAAATTCGTCTTTTTGGTTGAAAGTTCTACTGTTGGGTACAAAATTCTAATAGTTGCCGAAAAATTCAACAGTTTAGTTGAAAAATAAATTTGTTGTTCAAAAATCGTCTTTTTGGTTGAAAATTCTATTATTTGGTAAAAAATTCTAATAATGGCTAAAAAATTCAATAGTTTAGTTGAAAACTAACTTATATTGTTGAAAATTCTACTATTTCGTAATAAGTTCTAATAATTGGTAAAAAATTTGACAGTTTAGTTGAAAACTAACTTTTATTGTTGAAAATTTTTTATTTTAGTTTGAAAATTCAACTTTTTTATGGAAATTTCGTCTTTTTGGTTGAAAATTCTACCATTTGGTAAACAATTTTAATAATTAGTAAAAATTTCAATAGTTTAATTGAAAACTAACTTTTATTGTTGAAAATTCTTAATTTCAGTTTGACTTTTTTGTGGAAAATTCGTCTTTTTGCTTGAAAATTCTACTATTTGTTAAAAAATTCTAACAATAGATAAACAATTAAACAGTTCAGTTAAAAACTAACTTTTTTTTGTTAAAAATTCTTAATTTCAGTTTTAAAATTCAACTTTTTTGTGGAAAATTCGTCTTTTTGATTGAAAATTATACTATTCAGTAAAAAAATTCTAATAATTGGTAAAAAATTCAACAGTTTAGTAGAAAACTAAATTTTTTCGTTGAAATTTCTTAATTTCAGTTTAATCCATTTTTAGCTGCAAATTGATAGTTTTTAGTTCAAAATTCAACTCTTGAAATTTGCATTAAAAATTCATTTTCGGTTAAAGATTCTACTATTTGGTTGAAGATTCAACTATTTTGTTGGTAATTCATAATTTTTAGTTGATAAATAATTTTCTGAACTGAAAATTTAACTAATCCACCTTTGACTTAAAATTAATAGTTTTCAGTAAAAAGTTCAACTATTAAATTTTTCGTTGAGAATTCATTTTTTTAGTTGAAAATTCAACTACTTGTTCGAAAATTGAACTAATTTTTTGAAAAGTCATTTTTATCAAAATTGATGTATTTAACGGAAAATTTAAATATTCTACTTTTTGTTGACAGTTAATCGTTATTAGTTGAAAATTGTAATACATATTCAAGTTTTCATTGAGAATACTTTTTTTTGTGGAAAATTCAACTATTTGGTTGAAAGCTAAACTTCTTTTTCTTTTTTTTTGTTCAAAAATAAATTTTTCAACTAAGAATTTAAATATTCAATTTTTCGTAGAAAATTGTCCTTTTCTAGTCGAAAATTGAAGTAATTGGGTCAAAAGTTTACGTACTTTTTGAAAATGCATCTTTTTTGGCAGAAAATTAATCTTCTTGATTGAAAATTTAACTGCTTCATTGAAAGTTGAGCTACTTTGTTGAAAATTGATTTTATTAGTTGATGATCCATCTCTGGCTGAAAATGTAACGATTCCATTTTTCGTTAAAAATTATTCGTTTTTAGTTTAAAATTCAACTATTTGGTTACAAATTAATTTTTTGTTGAAAATTCAACTGTTTTGTAGAAATTTGTCTTTGTTGCTTAAAAATTCAACTGTTTTCTTAAAAATTAACTTTTCGGTTGAAAATTCATTCTTTTTTGGGTTGAAAATCCGACTGTTTTCTAGAAAATTCGTCTTTTTGGTTTGAAAATTCAACTATTTTGAATTTTTTAAATCTTTTTTGGTTGAAAATGCAACTGTTTGGTTAAAAATGAATCTGTTTTGGTTGAAGATTTGACCATTTTCATGAAAACTTGTCCTTTTTAGTTGAATTCAAATGTTTTTCATTTTAAATTTTTATCTTTTGTTGTTGTTGAATAATCGACTATTACATTTTTCACTAAAAATACATCTTTTTGGATAAATTCGACTATTTTTGATTTAAAATTGAAATTTTTTTGGGTTGAAATATCAACTATTTTATTTTTCGTTGAGAATTAATCTTTTTTAAATGAGAATTCAACTACCTGGTTAAACGTTGCACTTACTTTTTGAAAATTTACTGTTCTTGTCGAAGATTCATTATTTTAGTTGAAAATGCAACAATTTTGTTGAAAATTTAATTATTTTGTTAAGAATACAACTATATTCTTGAAAATTTAATAATTTTCTTGGTTACATTTAACTCTTTTCTTGAAAGTTCGACTTTTTTAATAGAAAATTCGTCCTTTTTGAAAATAATTGAATATAAAATAAATTGAAAATAATTTGAAAAATTAACTGTTTTCTAAAAAATATTCGTCTTTTTGGATTAAAAATTCAATACCTGATTAAAAATGCAACTCTCTTTGTTGAAGTTCAATTCTTTTCTCTTTTTAATCAACAATTCATCAATCTGGTTAAAAAATCATCTTTGCATGACGAAAATTCAACTATGTGGTCAGAAATTGACCTATTTTGTAGAAAATTTAATTAATTTCTTCGAAAGTTTCACATCACATTGAAATCATTAAGAAATAATTTAAATGCCTAAAATTTGAAGAAAAATATTGCATTTTCAACAAAGTAGATGCATTTTTAATCAAATAGTTGAATATTCAGCACAAAAGATCAATTATCAAGCAAGAAGATCAGTTCTTTATCAAAAAGACGAATTATCAACAAAATAATCGAATGTTTAATCAAAAAGTTACATTATCAACCGGAGAGATAAATTTTAAACTAAAATGATGAACCTTCGACAAAAAAAAATGAATTTTTACAAAGTATTTCATCTTCTAGCTAAGTACAGTTGAATTATAAACCAAAAAAGACGAATTCTCAATGAAAAATATATCTATAAATGTTGATATTTAAACAAAAAACATTTTAATTTCAAATAAGAAACAGTCAAATTCAACAAAAAAACAAAGACGAAATTTCAACAAAATAGTTGAATCCTCGACCAAAAACGATCAATTTGCAAAACTCAAGATTTGAGAATCAGTTTAAATTTTTACCAATTTCCATCGGTGACCGAATTCGAGCTATGAATTAATTATTACTTATTAGTGAAAAAATTTACTCTTTCAAACATATGGAAATCAAACAGTTACATTTTTAACTAAAAAAATTAAATTTTTACTAAAAGAGATGAATTTTCAAACCAAAAAGACGAATTTTCAACAAAATAGTTGAATTTTCAACCAAAAAAGATTATTTAGTAAAAAATTGCTGATAAATAGCTAGAATTGATATTAATGAAATTTGTAACTGATTTAAATTTAGAGGGAACCAAACAGTGGCTGTTTAAACTCAAAAAGATTAAATTTCTCCCAAAAGGGATTAATTTTTAAACCAAAAAGACGAATATTGAACAAAATATTTGAATTTTTAAATGAAAACCAATTTTTAGTCAAGCAATAACAACAATTTCAACCAGATTGTTGAATTATGAAGCTAAAAAGACGAATTTTATACAAAAAAAAGTAGTATTTTCTAGCCGAAAATATGAATTTATAACAAAAATGTTAATTTGAAAGCAAACAGTTACATTCACAACCAAATACTTGAATTTTATACCAAACAGTTGAATTTTCAACTTATAAATGATAAAATTTCAACCAAAAATGGATCAGTTAAATTTTCAGATAAAAGAATTAATTTTTAACCGAATTGTTGAATTTTACACCAAAAATAGTTGAATTTTCAACAAAAAATATGGATTTCAACAAAAATGTTAACTTTCAACCATTTTTTAACCCTGAAGATTATTATTCTACCAAAGAAGATGAATTTTCAACAAAACACACGAATTTACAACTAAAAATTACAAATTTACAACCAAAAATTCAATGAATTTTCAACCAAATAGTTAAATTTGCAACCAAAGACATAAACCTTCAAGCAAAAAATGAATTTTTAACAAAACCGTTCAACTTGTAACCAATTAGTAGAATTTTTGAATAAAAAATATAACTTTATAACAAAATAGTTGCAATTTCAACAAAATAATTAAATTTTCAACAACAAATTTGTTGTTTTTTTTCAACCCCGAATATTAATTTTTAGTTACACTTTCAGTCAAAAAAATTAAGTATCAACAAAAGAAACGTATTTTCAACAAAATATTAAAATTTTCAACCGAGAAGATGAATTTTTAACCAAAGAGATAAATCTTCAAACAAAAAATGGATTTTTACCAAAGTAATTCAATATTCAACCAAACAGTTCAATTTTCAACTAAAAAAAAAATATTTTAAATCCAAAAGATTCATTTTCTATCGAAGACGAATTTTCAAGAAAATACATGCATTTTTATCAGAAAAAGATAAATTTTCAACAAAAGTGGCAATAGTTCAATTTTCAGTTAAAGACAATTAATTATTAATAAAAAATGAAACTAGTTTCCAGCAAAACAATTAAATTCACAACCAAATAAAAGATAAATCTTCAAAAATAGAACGAACTTTAGAATGAAAAGGATGAATTTAACAAAATAGTTGCATTTTCAGAAAAATAATTAAATTTTAAACTAAATAAATTTTCAGCCAAAAATCATGCTATTAATTCTCTACCAACAAATATGAATTTTCAACTAAAAAGGATAAATATTCAATGAAAAAGTTGAATTCTCAACTAAAAAAGGTAAATTTTTAACCAAAAATAGAAAAGTTAAATTATCAGATAAAAAAATTTATTTCAAACCAAAAAAAAAAAACTAAGTTTACAAAAAAATAAATAAATTTTCGTACAAGTTGTTGAAATCTAATTCCAAAAAGACGAATTATCCACAAAACAGTTGAATTTTCCACCCAAAAATATGATTTTTCCACAAAGAAGTTAATTTTCTACCAAATAGTTGAATTTTCAAATAAATAGTTTAATTTTCAACTGAAAAAAAATTATTTTCAAGCAAAAATGATTTTTTTAAATCAAGATTACTTTTCTACCAAAAAAGACGAAATCGGTTAAAAAATTAATTTGTAATCCAGAATTAAACAAATTTTCAAGAAAATAGTTAAATTTACAGCAAAATAAGAGATGAATCTTCAAGCAAAGAACGAATTTTTGACTGAAAAGATGAATTTAGCAAAATAGTTGCATTTTCAAAAAAATAATTAAATCTTCAACAAAACAATTACATTTTCAACCAAAAATATGATCTTTTAACCCGGAAGATTATTTTTTTTAGCAAAAAAGACAAATTTTCAACAAAGTACATGAATTTTCGACTATTAAAGATAAATTTTCAACCGAAAATATGTTTTTTTAACCCAAGAGATTAATTTTCTACCAAAAAATACAGATTTTCAACAAAATACATGAATTTCGAGCTAAGAAAAAAAATTTTTTAATCGAAATGTTGAATTTTCAACTGAAAAGGGTACATTTTCAACCAAAAACAGAACAATTAAATTATCAGATAGAAAATTCATTTTAAACCAAAAAAAAAACGAAGTTTCAACAAAATACATGAATTTTCGAAAAAGTTGTTGAATTTTGATTTCAAAAAGACGAATTATCCACAGAACAGTTGATTTTTTAACCCGGAAATATGATTTTCAACAAAAATGTTAATTTCCTACCAGACTTAAAATTTTCACCAAATAATTAATTTTTTAAATAAATAGTTTAACTTTTAACCAAAAATGATTTATTTACAAGCAAAAGTGATTCTTTTCAAGCAAGTAGATTACTTTTCTACCAAAAAAGACGAATTCGGTTAAAAAATTAATTTGCAATCAAAAATGAAACCAATTTTCAATAAAATAGTTAAATTTACAACCAAATAAGAGATGAATCTTCAAGCAAAGAATGAATTTTTGACTGAAAAAGATGAAATTAACAAAATAGCGGCAATTTCAACAAAATAATTAAAATTGTAAAAAAAGAATTGAATGTTCAACAAAGTAATTGCATTTTTAACCAAAAATATGTGATTTTAACCCAGAAGATTAATTTTCTAGCAAAAATACAAATTTGCAACAAAATACATTTATGTTCAACTGAAAAAAATAAATATTCAATCAAAACGTTGAATTCTTAACGGAAAAAAGGTGAATTTTCAATCCAAAATAGAAAAGTTAAATCAGCAGATTAAAAAATTCATATAAAAAAACGAAATTGAAATTTTCACGAAAAAATATGATTTTTTTTCGTAAAGAAGTTAATTTTCGAGCAAATACAGTTAAATTTTCAAACAGTTTAATTTTTAACCAAAAATGATTTAATTTCAAGCAAAACTTTTTTTTTTTAACCAAAAAGATTACTTTTCTACCAAAAGCATGTTCTTTTAATCCAGAAGATAATTTTCTAGTAAAACAGACGAATTTTATACAAAATATATACATTTTCAACTGTAAAAGATAAATTTTCAACTAAAAAAATTTGAAGTTTGAAGTAAAAAAGATAAATTTTCAACAAAAAATGTAATTTTAGATGAAGTTGCAGTTAAAACTGAATTTTCAATGAAAAATAAACGAATTTTCAACAAAATAGTTAAGTTACAACCAAAGAGATGAGTCTTCAATTTTCAACCAAGTATTCGAATTTTTGACTAAAAAGGATGATTTTTTAACAAAATATTTGCATTCTGAACAAAATAAATAAATTTTCAACAAAAATATGTTCTTTTAAGCCAGAATATTAATGTTCTACCAAAAGATACGAATTTCCAACAAAATACATGATTTTCAATCAAACAATTGAATTTTTGAGTAAAAATAAATACATTTTTAACCAAAAATGGCATCGATACATTTTCAGTAAAAAAAACTTAATTTTGAATCAAATCTAAAACGAATTTTTAACAAAATAGTTCAATTAGAACCAGAGGTGAGTCTTCAAACGAAAAATGAATTTTTAATAAAGCAGTTCAATTTTGAACCAAGTATTTGAATTTTTGACTAAAAAATATGATTTTTAAAGAAAATAGTTAGAAATAAAGTTAGAAATAACTACATTTTCAACAAAAAGTTGTTCTTTAAACAAAGGAGATCAATTTTCTACCCAATGAGACGAATTTTCAACAAAATACATAAATTTCCATCTAGAAAAGATGAATTGTCAACCAAACAGTTAAATTTTTAAGTAAAAAATATAAATTTTTAATCAAAAATCGCGTATATACATTTTCAGTAATAAAACTGAATTTCTATCAAAAATAAATCGAATTTTTAAACAAATAGTTCAATTAAAACCAAAAAAAAAAGAATTTTTAATAAAGCAGTTCAATTTTCAACCACGTATTTGAATTTTAGACTAACAAGATGATTTTTTAACAAAATAGTTGAATTGTGAACAAAATAAATAAATTTTCAATAAAAATATGTTCTTTTAAGCCAGAATATTAATTTTCTATCAAAAGATACGAATTTTCAACAAAATACATGAATTTTAAACTATAAAAGATGAATTTTCAACCAAACAGTTGAATTTCTAAGGACAAGATATACATTTTTAACCAAAAATGTAATAATAGATAATGTTCCAGTTAAAAACTGAATTTTTAATAAAAAATAAACAAACTTTCAACAAAATAGTTCAATGAAACCGAAAGAGATGAGTTTTCAAACGAAAAATGTACTTTTAATAAAGCAGTTCAATTTTCAACCAAGTATTTGAATTATTTGACTAAAAAAGATGATTTTTTAACAAAATAGGTGCATTCTGAATAAAATAATTAAATTTTCAACAAAAATATGTTTTTTTAACACAGAAGATTAATTTTCTACCAAAAGAGATAAATTTTCTACAAAATATATGAATTTTCATCCAAAAAATCGAATTTTGAAGCAAAAAATATAAATTTTCAACCAAAAATGGCATAGATACATTTTCAGTAATAAAACTTAATTTTTAATCAATAATAAAACGAATTTTTAACAAAATACATTAATTTTCAACTATAAAACATGAATTTTCAACCAAACAGTTGAATTTTCGAGTAAAAAATATACATTTTCAACGGAAAACGGCATAGATACATTTTCAGTAAATAAACTTAATTTTTAATAAAAAATAAAATGAATTTCCAACAAAATACATGAATTTTTAACCAAACAGTTGAATTTTTTAGCAAAAAAAATATATTTCCAACAAAAAATGGCATAGATACATTTTCAGTAAACAAACTTATTTCTTAATTAAAAATAAGATAAATTTTCAACAAAATAGTTCAATTAAAACTAAAGAGATGAGTCTTCAAACGAAAAAGGAATTTTTAATAAAGCAGTTCAATTTTCAACCAAGTATTTGAATTTTTGACTAAAAAAGATGATTTTTTAACAAAATGATTGAATTGCCAATAATATAATTAAATTTTCAATTAATTAGCAGAATTTTAACCAAACTAGATGAATTTCGAGCCAAAAAAATAACAATATACGGCAAAAAACGAGAAAAAGGGGTAATTAAAAAGGGAAAAAGAGTAATTCTTTAAAAAAGGGGAAGAGTGTGAAATCTGAAATATAAAACTGATTTTAAAATGTTAATAATTTATTATGTATTGAAAATTTATGCTAATCAATTTTCAACAAAATACATGAATTTTCAACAATAAAAGATGAATTCTCAACCAAATAGGAAAAAAGAGGAATTCCTTAAAAAAGGGTTAGAGTGTGAAATCTGAAATATGAAAATTTTCAAATTTAATAATTTATTATGTATTGAAATTTTTTGTTAATTAGTTTACAACAAAATACATAAATTTTCAACTATAAAACATGATTTTCAATCAAACAGTTCAATTTTCAACCAAGTATTTGAATTTTTGACTAAAAAAGATGACTTTTTAACAAAATAGTTGCATTCTGAACAAAATAATTAAATTTTCAACAAAAATATTTTATTATAAAATATATATTTGTCTACCAAAAGAGACGAATTTCCAACAAAATACATGAATTTTCAACTATAAAGGATGGATTTCCAACCAAACAGTTGAATTTCTAAGTACAAGATATACATTTTTAACAAAAAATGTAATATTAGATGATGTTCCAGTTAAAAACTGAATTTTTAATAAAAAATAAACGAACTTTCAACAAAATAGTTCAATTTTCAACCAAGTATTTGAATTATTTGACTAAAAAAGATGATTTTTTAACCAAATATTTGCATTGTCAACAAAATAATTAAATTTTCAACAAAAATATGTTTTTTTACCACAGAAGATTAATTTTCTACCAAAAGAGATGAATTTTCTACAAAATACATAAATTTTCATCCAAACAGTTGAATTTTGAAGTAAAACATATAAATTTTCAACCAAAAATGGCATAGATAAATTTTCAGTACAAAAACATGATTTTTAATAAAAAATAAAACGAATCCTCAACAAAATAGCTCAATTAAAACTAAAGAGATGAGGCTTCAAACGAAAAATGAATTTTTAATAAAGCAGTACAATTTTCAACCAAGTATCAAAATTTTTGACTAAAAAAGGTGATTTTTTAACAAAATGATTGAATTGTCAATAATATAATTAAATTTTCAATTAATTAGCAGAAATTTAACCAAACTAGATGAATTTTGAGCCAAAAATAGAACAGTATACGGAAAAAAGGGAAATTGTCTTCTAAATAAGTGGAAAAAGAGGAATTCTTTAAAAAAAGGGAAAAAGAGTGTGAAATCTGAAATATAAAACTGATTTTAAAATTTGAATAATTTATTATGTATTGAAAATGTATGCTAATTAATTTTTAACAAAATACATGAATTTTCAACAATAAAAGGTGAATTTTCAACCAAACAGGAAAAAAGAGGAATTCATTAAAAAAGGGTTAGAGTGTGAAATCTGAAATATGAAAATTTTCAAATTTAATAATTTATTATCTATTGAAATTTTTTGTTGATTACTTTTCAACAAAATACATAAATTTTCAACTATAAAACATGAATTTTTAAGTAAACAAACATACATTTTTAACCAAAAATGGCATAGATACATTTTCAGTAAAAAAACTTATTTTTTTATCAAAAATAAAACGAATTTGTAACAAAATAGTTCGATTGAAATTAAAGAGATGAGTTTTCAAACGAAAAATGAATTTTTAATCAGGCAGTTCAATTTTCAATCAAGTAATTGAATTTTTTACTAAAAAAGATGATTTTTTAACAAAATATTTGCATTCTCAACAAAATAATTAAATGTTCAATTAATTAGCAGAACTTTAACCAAACTAGATGAATCTAAATTTTCTACCAAAAATGGCAGATACATTTTCGGTTTATTTTTTGTTGTCTATTCATTGTTGCCGGCGAATACGATAAATTCACCGAGTCGGCATTTTAATTTAGTTCGTGTCAAACTCTCCCTCAAAATCAACCCTTTATTTCTTTATTATAAATTTTAATTACACTACCCTCTTAATTAATATAATTTAGTTAAATCAAAAACATAAAAAACACACGAGGCTGCATAACCTCACTTTTTTAAAGAACCGATTTTCATTTTTATCAATTGCAATCACATTTAACCCTTTTATCATATTATTATATCATATAATATTTACTTACCGAAAACTTATACACCTATGCAGAGATTTGAATCTTTATTTTATATCTTTTATTTTTGTCTACTTGCAGAAAAAAACAATAAAAATAAGAAAATCAATGAAATCAATAAAAACGATGAAAACAGTCGATCACTTTCATTGTTCCAAAAATTAACGACAATGTGCTACAATGTGCGAAACTGCGATGCAGTTTGAAATGGCCAATGAGAGGCAGTGCTCTCAACGTGGGTCCTCTACACTACTACGCATGCGTTGCATGAGGCGCCTTATTGGCTGCCGTTTGCGCGCTTATTTCAAATGTTGAAAAGTACCATTTTTTTTATTTATTATGAATAATTACAAATAATTATATTTTAACACGTATATTCTAAAGAGCATCTATATATTCTGAGCACTAGGTTGAAAAATAAAATTATTGTTACTAATTGATGCAATTAAAATGTTGTATATTAAATAAAATGAATATACAAATTTTATTACAGGCACATTTTCAAACATTTAACACTTATTTATCGAGAAATAGTAATTCAAATCTTATAACAGTTAAATTTTAAATAGAAACTCAGTCGAATTTATTTTAAAGCTTTCAAAAAAGTATCTTCAGTAACAGATTTTTTTTCTTTAATTACCAGCATAGGTTTTTAATTCAATTTTGATAAAATTGAACAATAAATAATAATAATAAATTTCAAACTGGTTTTTAGTTCCGTTTCAAGATGCAACAATTGCAAAATTTTTCGAAGATTTTAAGGGACGACGGAAAAATCCAGAAAAATAAAATTCTGGACACTGTAAAATTCCCGAAACTATGGAAATTTCCAAAATTCTAAAATTCCCATTTTTAAACAATTTAAAAAATGTTTTTTTTTGATAAATATTATTTATGTAATAAATATAAATGAATCAAATATTTTTTTTAAATGTTTCAAGTTTAAAGAATCATTGTTTCAATTTAATATAACAATAATTGAAAAAAATATATTTCTGGATGAACAATTTTGTTTTAAAATGTGCATCTATTTAAATAAATTACGAAAAACGTTCGCAAAAGTAATTCAAATTTTATAAAAGTTAAATATTGAATAGAAAATCAGTCGAATTTATTTTAAAACTTTCAAAAAAGTATTTGAAGTAAAAGATATATTTATTTTAATTACCAGCATAGATGTTAGATTTATTTTTGACAATGAAGTATCGACGCGTTTCGAACTGATTTTCAGTTCCTTTTCAAGATTTGAAAAATACACAAATTTTCGAAGATTTTAAGGGACGACTGAAAAATCCAGAAAAATAAAATTCCCGACACTGTAAATTTCCCGAATTGGAAAATTCCGGAATACTAACATTTCCGAAATTATGAAATTGTCGTAATTCAAAAATCCCGAACTGGAAAATTCCCGACAGAAAATTGCCGAATTATAAAATATCGGAACTAGAAAATTCCCGAATTGAAACAAGTAGAAAAAAAATTTTTTAATCGATATTATTTATTGAAAATACAATAATCTAATATGCTTATCAGAAACGATATTTATTTAATGTAATAGTTTTTTAACATTATTGTTTGAATTAATAATGACAATAAATCTAGATAGATAGATAAACGTTTATTTTTCAGCCTTCTGGCCTTAAAAAATTGACTTGCTTACACATCCATTTTTTACAGAATTTCCTTAAAACTAACCCATAAGAACTAACATCCATCCATTCCTTATCTCTAAGCCGCACGCTCGTATCGCCTTGCCTTCCTCGCTTCACCTCGCCTCGCTCGCATGTGCCTACTTTTTCGCATTGCCTCGCTTGCCAACCTCTGTTTTCGCAGCTAATACCTATTACTTATCTACTATTTACAATATTTACATCTTACTTATATCTACTTTCTCTCCTATTTACAATCTTTCCTTCTCCACTCCTCTTCCTCCTTCCTTCTCTTCATCTCCATCTTACCCACCACTCCCTTCACCCATGCTACTGCCCTTTTTTCCCCCCTTTCATGCAACAATGCCTCCATGCTTATCTCACTTCTTTCCACCTCCCCGCACTCCTCCAGCCAGTGCTCCACTCTTGCATCCCCCTTTCCGCACAGTTCACACATCCTCTTCTCTCGAGAGAGCCAAAACCTATTGAAACCCTCCATACAACCACACCTCATCCTCGCTATAAGTTCCTGACTTCCTTTCTCTCCTTTCACACACAAATATTGCGCTCTTGCCCTTGGCATAATCCACACATAGTTCCCGTTAAATCTTGACTCTCTTATTCTCTCTTCCCCTTCTGTCTTCTCTCTCTCCATGCTGTTTTGCTTAAGCAATTCATAAACCTTCCTTCCTTCCTCGTGCATCCTTCTCACTTCATCCATCTGCAATCCATTCATTCTAAAATACCGTTCCCTCTCTGCCTCCATCTTCCCACCCCCTCCCCTGTTCTCCTTCTCCCACCAACACTCCCTAACCAGCCTACTTCCCCCCTCTTCCAAAAATTTCTCCTCATATTTACACGCCCGGCTCCCTGCTAGAATTCCGACACTCGTTCTCCCCGTCTCCCTCCTGACAATATAATTAGGCGTGTTCCTTGCCAACCCCAGGGTCCACTTTACATACCTCTCCTGCGTTCTATTTACCTCTTCACTTTCCTTCCACCCCTACACCTCTACCCCATACAATAGCACACTCATCACTAGTAAATCAAACAATTTCATTCTCCTTCCAAAGTCATCTGCGAATAACTTCATTCCCAACCCCCACACCTGCCTCATCACCACATTTGCCCTCCTCACTCTCTCTTTTATGTGACCATCCACTCCCCCATTCCTTCGAAACACGAAGCCCAGGTACACAAACTCTTTCACCTCCTATACCTCCTTTCCCTTCCACTTCCACTCCCTTCCCTTATCCCTTCCCCCTCCTTTTCTGAACACCATAACCTTGGACTTTTCCGCATTCAGCTCTAACCCCTTTTCATCCAGGTATCTTCTCAACCTCTTCATCATCTCCTTTAAGGCCTCCTCGCTGGTCGCCAGCAACACTATGTCATCTGCATACGCTAGTGACCAAATTCTAACCCCTCCTATCCTTACTCCTCCTACCACCCCGGCCTCTAGCTTACTTTCCATATCCGCAATTAAAATCGCAAAAAGCGTTGGGCTAAGTGGACACCCTTGCCTTAGACCCCTATCCATCCAGAATCCCTCGGAAATCCCCTCCCCTCCTCTTACCTTGTCTTTGGTCTCTTCATATATCTCCCTTACCCTTTCAATTAGGCCTCTCTCTACTCCCCTATTCTCCATTGCCTCCCCACAACCTCCCCCTATCCACCGATGGAAACGCGGCTTTGAGATCCACAAAAAACGCGTACACTCTCGTCCCCTTCTTCGCTAATTCACTATCCACCACGTGCTGCATCACGTAGATATTGTCAATAGTACTCCTACCCGCCCTAAATCCCGCCTGCGTCTCCGGCAATATTCCTTTCCCCTTGACATCCTTCCGCAGTCTCTCTGCCACTACCATCGCGTATACCTTATACGCCGTATTCATTAGCGTAATCCCTCTATAATTTTCCTGCCTATCTCTATCCCCTTTCTTATACAGTGGCACTATTAGCCCTTCTCTCCACCCTCCTGGGAATCCCTCGCCCCTCCATACTTTCTTCACTACCTCCTTCAGCCTCTCCCTAACCACCGCAGTTTTCTGCGGTGAAGGGGAGGTGATACCCCTACTTGGCGCGTCCCCGGGTGGCGGATAGGGGAATGCTCGCTGGAAACAGAGGGTAGGGCTGAAATAAAATAGGCCCCGCGGACCAAACACACATGATCGGTGCCGGCTGTGACCCACTGGCAGTGCTTCGAACCGAATGGGGATGAAGCTGCTGTGAGCTTGCTCTGCCGAGGTGTAAGTTGCGGCCGGCCATCAGGAGTCCAGCCCCTTCGGGCCCTGATCAGGAAGTGCGTGGTGGCTGCAGAGGTCGGAATCTGCAGTGCTCCGGGCGAGTCCGGTCCGTCCGTGTATTCCGGGACCGGTTAAACGAAGGCTGGGCCCCAGGGAACTGGGGTAGGACTGCGGTCCGAGGGTATACCCATTCTCAGTTATTTCGGCCCGCCCCTCCACGCACGAAGCGCTGGATACAATTTTTATGGCGACCCTAAACGAAACTCAAGAAAATCAAAAAAATGAAACGGTGAAAGAACAAGAATTGATGGACACGGACATCAAAATCCTGACGGCGACAGCGAAAGCCACTTTGGTGGAGGTGAAAAAATCTCCGAATCTAGGAGCTGCTCCTCAGATAACCGAGAAGACTTTGCGGGAGGACTGTGAAGAATTTGAAAAAGTAGAGCATAATATCCTGAGGGATGTTTATAAAATGCTTATAGATATGGTATCATATGTGAATAAGAGAAGTAATATCGATATGTACTTCAAAGACAATGCACCGCGAGCAAGAGATCAGATGGCACTTCTACTTGCGCATAGAGAGGCTTTGCAGGAAACAAGGAAAAAGCTTGACGCTTACAAAGAAGAGAAGTCGGCGCACTTACTCGCAGTAGGAACAAAGATGCACAGCGATATATGTCATGTGGTAGAGAGAACACCAGATTCTCAATCCAAGCGGAAGAGATCTGCGATGAACACACCGAGTCCTCAGTGCGGAGAAACCTCGAGGCCTGTGAAGAAAACACAGGTCGAAGGGGATATCAATTCGTGGAATTATGTAACTGGCCGCAAGAAGAAAAAGGAAATAAGGGAAAAAGCAAATATCGTGACGATTAAACCCAAAAAAAGAGAGGGTGGTACAGCGAAAAAAGGTCGATCTGAAGCGGTGATAATAACACCAGCAACCGGACGCAGTTTTGCTCAAGTCGTAAAAGACATCAGAGCAAATGTCAAACCGGACGAAATGGAGGTGAAGATCAAGGCTATCAGAAAAACACGTCAAGGAAATGTACTTCTGGAACTGGGAGCTTCGGATGAAAATAGGGGTAGATTTAGCGATGCGCTACAAAAAACCCTCAAAGATACTGGGGAGGTACGGCAAGCGACGCCACGTGCGCAGATCCAAATAAGGGATTTAGACGTGGCAACCACCGCCGAAGAAATAAAGGAAGCTCTCAAGCATCTGTTAGGACAGGAAGCTGTTGAGAATGTGAAAGTCAACATGACCAAGACGGAGTTTCGTGGGAGCCTAATGGCTTACATCGAACTAAAGGAGACAGATGCTATTAAGGTGAGCAAGCTTGGCCATATTAGAATCGGATGGGTCAGCTGCTGAGTACGAATCAGGGAAAAAACCAAAAGGTGCTTCCGCTGTCTTGACTACGGTCACATAGCGGTGGAATGCAACGGAATAGATAGGAGGCGGCAGTGTTGGAAGTGTGGCACAGAGGGTCACATAGCTATACAATGTGCGGAGCAGGCAAAATGCCCACTTTGCTCAACAAGGGGGGATGGTAGGCCAGTCGACCATATACTTGGCTCATCTAGGTGCACAGTTCACAAGGAATGTGAACGAGAGAGCAACAAAAAAACAAGATGGCAGTAGTGCTTCAAGGCAACTTGAATCGCTGCAAGGTAGCCCAAGCATTAATGTCTCAGCTGGTTACAGAAAAAGGTGCAGACTTGTGCATAATCAGCGAACAGTATGAGCAAAGGAAAGGTCGTAACTGGTTTTATGATACGAGTGGTCTGGCGGCCATCTGGGTGATCAATAACACCATGTTCCCGGTTCATAGTCACGGGCGGGGTGATGGTTTCGTGTGGGTCTCAAGCGACAAGGACACGATCGTTAGCTGCTACCTCTCGCCAAACGAGGGAATTGCGGTCTTTCGCAAAAAGCTTGACGAGATTGAAGACCTATGCCGTGGCTTGGACGGAGAACTCATCCTCGCAGGCGACTTCAACGCCAAGTCATGTGAATGGGGTATGACATGGACGGATAAAAGGGGCCGTGAGGTTACCGACATGGCTGCAAGGTTAGATCTGATCATCCTTAATAGCGGAAAGTCGACAACCTTCAGAAGAGCAGGTTACCGAGAGACCATCCTAGATATTACTATGGCCACACCAGGGTCAGCACGTGGGATCAAAGGCTGGCAAGTCCTCGAAGATTATACTGCTAGTGATCACCAGTATATCAGCTTCCTGATAGGTGGTAAAAGTCAGAGGCCAGTGGTCTGCAATACCCAAAGGAACAAACGGGGTTGGAATGTTGCGAAGCTGGACACAACTAAACTTCTCGGTACGATTGCTGAGAAGGGTGGAAGTATGCTGGAAGAGAAAATAGTCACCACAATCACAAAAAAAGAAGCAGAGAGCCTAGTGGAGCACACAATGGGCCTTATTGAGAAAGGGTGTAATGCCTCAATGCCGAAGAGATCTGCAAGAACCACCAAACCCCCGGTATACTGGTGGAATGCTGAAATAGCCGAGTTAAGAATGGAATGCTTTAAATTAAAGCGAAAGATTCCCCGAACACGGAAGAAAGGCAAAGACGCAACTGAGGCAAAGAGAAACTACATGATTGCAAAGAAAACACTAAACCATGTTATAAATAACAGCAAGCATCTAAAATGGGTTGAAGTTCGTATGACAGTAGATACGGACACCTGGGGCCTTGGGTACCAGATAGTGACAGGGAAACTCTATGGCAGATCACCAGTCGCTAGCATGGACCCGCAAATGATGGAACTGATAGTGGGAGAGCTATTTCCCAAGCACCCTGACCGGATCATCACAGAGGAAATGCTAATGGAAGCGATACCTCTTTTTACTAAAGAGGAATTGTGGACGGCTGCAGCCAAGATGACAAGCGGGAAGGCGCCAGGCCCAGATGGCATTCCTACGGAGGTCGTCAAGGAGATAACGAGGGAGTATCCGTATATGCTGCTAAATGCTTTCAACACATGCCTTGAAGCCGGAATTTTCTGTAAAAGGTGGAAAAAACAAAAGCTTGTACTTTTGGACAAGGGAAAGGGCCCACCCATTACACCTTCCTCTTACAGGCCTCTCTGCATGCTGGACGTTGTGGGTAAGCTCTTTGAGCAACTCATACGGGCCAGACTAAGAACGGCAATTGAGGCTGCAGGGGGTTTTGCTGAAAATCAGCATGGCTTTCGTGAAGGCAGGTCAACTGTGGGAGCAATACGTGAAGCTTTGAGAGAAACGGAAGAAGCATGGAGTGGCAATCACAGATCAAGGAAGGTCTGCGTAATGGTCACCTTTGACGTCAGAAATGCCTTCAACTCGGTTAGATGGGTCGACATTTTGGACGTCCTAGAAAGACGCTTCAAGGTCCCAGCATACCTACGACGTATTATCAGTAGCTACTTGGATCAAAGAAGCCTAATGTATGAAACCACTGAAGGTACACACTACACAAAAGTGACATCGGGAGTAGCCCAGGGATCGGCTCTAGGGCCGGATCTCTGGAATGTTGTGTATGACGAAGCGCTAACTATGGAGCTGCCGAAAGAGATCAGACTGGTCGGATTTTGTGACGATCTCGCCGCAGTCATCACAGCTTCTACAGAGGAACAGGCAAAAGCGAGAGTTGCCTTAGTAGCAAGAAAAGTTGCAAACTGGCTAGATGCTCACGGGCTGAAGCTTGCAAGTAAGAAGACAGAGGCTGTAGTCCTGACAAGACAGAGGAGGTTCTCTAAACCTTTCACAGTTGATATTGCTGGGCAAGAGATAGCGGCAAAGAATGCGCTGAAATATTTGGGCACATGGGTTGATGAGAAACTCACTTTCTCAGTACAGATCAGTAATGCTGCCGCTAAAGCAGAAGCAATGGTCGGCATGCTATCGAGGCTAATGCCAAATGTAGCTGGACCAAGAAGCTGCAAGAGGAGAATTCTGATGAGCGTCACCCACTCTGTCATGCTCTATGGAGCAGAAGTTTGGGCTGATGCTTTGAAGATAGAGAAGTACAAGAAAATGCTTATAGCAGTACAAAGGAAGGGTGCGCTGAGAGTCGCGTGCGCTTACAAGTCCGTCTCTGGACCAGCGGTGCTGATCATTGCAGGCATTATTCCTATCGACCTCTTGGCAAGGGAGAGGAAGAGAGTTTATGAGGCTAAGAGAACAGGCGCTGGGAAGGATGTTGTAAAAAAGCAAAGAATAGAAACCATAGAAATGTGGAAAGCAGAATGGGAGACAGAGGGAAGAGGCAGGTGGACTGCCAGGGTTGTCAGTGACCTAACACGATGGGTAGGAAGGAAACATGGAGAGGTGAATTATCATCTTACCCAGTTCCTTTCTGGTCACGGTCATTTTAACGCCTACTTATTCCGACGGAAAAAGAAACAGAGTCCGAACTGCGATTATTGCCCAAGCGAGACGGAAGATGTCGAACACACCTTCTTCCACTGTGTGAGATGGGCGACTAGAAGAAACGAGTTAAAAAATGAACTCGGAGTGAATATAACTCCGGATAATATTGTGGAACTCATGCTGGAGTCACCAATTAAGTGGGACATCACGGCAAGCTATGTTGAAAATCTCCTTCGAGAAAAAAAGAAAGAGGAGCAATCCTAAAGTTTAAGAAAACCTGGAAAAAGTAGAGGGAGCCCTCCAAAAAGTCGAAGGCCGACGAGCCCGATGCGTCGTAAAAAGCGCTGCTGAGGACGACGCGTACTTTTTGGAGGAGGTTTACGATTAGGCAAAAGTAAGATCCAACAACGCTGAACCAAGATGCCGAAGGCCGACGAGCCCGATGTGTGGCATCACCACATTATTGAGGACGATGCGTGCATCTTGGTTACGCAAAAGATGAAAAGAGTAGGTGAATGTCAAGCAGACAAAATAGTTGAAAGCCGATGCTCGGCTTAATGGCCTACAATCTAGGATTTTGAAGTAATGCGATAAGCGGTTCCAGAATCCTAGGTTGGCAGTCAAGAAGGAGTTCGTTTAGTGGGTAAGGCTTAGGTCAGTCCCACACTCACCTTCGTTCCTTAAGGACTCGTCCCTAAAGTTCGAATGTGGTTAGTGCATAAAGCATTTGCAATTCTTCTAAAAAAAAAAAAAAAAAAAAAAAAAAAAAAAAAAAAAAAAA
>CAKNXH010063311.1:0-20773 GCA_932178445.1 Andricus quercusramuli
GTTATTGTACCGTGTATCGTTCTTTCAAATTTTTTTATTGTTAATGTTACTTTTCACCATTGAAAGACAAATGACGCATCCTATCAAAAAATGATTGATGGAAAATTTGTAGCTTTTTTCTGAGTGAACAACTTTTGTCTATTAATTTTTGTCGTGGTTTGTGTCGTTTGTCCAAAATTTTAATTTATTTTATTCTAGAATCAGTTTTTTTTTTAAATGAAACAAAAACTACTTATCCCATCAAAAAGTGATTGATAACTAATTTGTAGATCTTTTTTGGGTGTTCAGTTTTTGACATTATTTTTTTGTGCGATAAAAATTTGAAACTTTGATTTTCCAAGAAAATTGAAAAAAGTCTTCTAACAATATTATAGGGTGTTCGAAAAGAAAAAATTTTCTTAACTGGAATATTTTTTATATCGTGCGTTTTTTAGCTTAAAATTTTTAAATGTGCTCACTGTTTTAATTATCATCCAAAATGGCTGGCTAATAACTTGCTCTTCATTTAAGGACACTTGAGGAGTATACCAGAGCCCAATCCAATACGTTAATTCTTTTTATAGTTACCATGCTGAAGAACTAAAAATCTACAGACTAACAGACAGACATTTAGTAAAAACCTGTTTATTGGGTTTACGGGGTCTCAAAACGTGGACGTTTTACAAAAACGGGGGGAGGGGGCGGTTAAATTTCGAAAGTCCCATAAAACTGATAGGATGTCTTTCTTATATAAGTAAAAACGTTGAATAAACGTAAAAAACGTAAAAAAAAACATACCAAGTTGAGAACCTGCTTCCCGTCTTCCACGCCTAAACTATTGAAGTCCAGAATTAGATCTGGATTTTATTCATATATCTTGTTCTTGCCTCTCACTGATAATAATTCTGATTCTTTTTTCAGATTTTCACTCAAAATATTTCAATCTTCTTTCCTGTTTGTTTTTCATTTTTGTGATTCATGAAACTTTAGACTGATATTAATCAAGTTGCTGAATCACAGTCATGGTACGTGTATTCTGATTTCAAACTCTTGTATGAATGAATTACTAACTCTCTTCCGAATTCTGAGCGCATTATACCATTCACATGTGGGGTGCATTTTTAACATTACTGTCTCATAGGAAAATTTATTCGAAATCTCATTAACGACATTAGTTTTCGTCGATGAGGTCGTCTCGGATCATTAAGAGTTAATTATATAGTACAACTAACGTTCAAAGATTAATGGTGTACCAGATTGACCACCACAACATTTAATAAAGAAGAATCGGTTTAATCCATATGTCCACTTTCAAGGTACATAACAACTGAATAGTTATTTATATTTATCGCATGCTGACACATGGGTTATTGTCAAATTGAAGGCAAACTTGAAGTCCCACTAATATAACATTAACTTAGAAACTAGTATTTATTTATTTTTGATCAAACTGTTATTGCTATTAAGAATAGTCATGAACTATTATTAGGCTTATTCCTGGCTATAGATTTTTCTGTCGCCCATTTCATCGTCTTTTGCGTTGTTTAGCTATACATTTGAATTTTCGATTTTCTCAAGGCATTTTCTACGTTTGAAACAAAAACTATTATTCCTGTTGAGAAACAGTTTAGAGCAATTTTGTAGAACTATCAAAAAAAGATAATTTAGGTATGTGGTCTATTTATTGTATCTTGGGTGGTTTCGTGGGAAAGTTAAGTTATTACGTTTCTCAGTTTGATTTTTCATTGCTGAAACCATCAATTTTGGTAGTAGAAGGCTGGCTAACGAACCTGACTTCTTCTTTTGTAATGGAAAATAATTTTGGGTTAGGTTTGGTGGTAACCAACGAGAAAATGATTTTCTGTCAAAATGCAAAAATACGTAAACTTTACTTAATCACTACGAGTAATATTTTTCGTGCTAAAGTTTTGGCTTGAATTTACTCTTTTTGCCAATTTTTTGTGCAGTAAATAATTTTGAGAAAGTGCACTCCGATAACATTTTTTTGAAAAATTTTAAAAATCTAAATTTTTCATGTCTCGCTATGAGGAAATTTGTCTAATTGGTTGTGCTCATAAAGCTACTTTATCTTCGAGAAACATAATTAACTATACAAAAACCAGTAAACTTAATTTAATTATTGCGAGCAACATATATTTTTTCTGAATTCGTTTGCCTAAATTTACTCATATTTGGCAATCTTTTGTGTGATCAAAATTAATTTTCGGATAGTAAAGACGCGCAGTTTGGAAAACGGAACGCATCCCGGAGGAATGGAATACCTCTATTATTATTCCCATCTTCAAAAAAGGCGATAAAACAAACTGTAACAATTATCGGGGAATTTCACTTGTGCCTTCGTGTTATAAGATCCTGTCCAATGTAATCTTAGGTAGACTAACTCCTTTCGCTGAGGAAATCATTGGGGATTACCAGTGTGGATTCCGCCGAAACAGATCTACAAGCGATCAAATGTTTACAATTAGACAACTATTAGAAAAAAAATGGGAATTTATTGAAGTAGTGCATCAGCTATTTATCGATTTCAAAAAGCTTACGACTCTATTATACGCGCATGAATGTACTGGATCCTAGAGTTCTTGGGTGTGCCAAGAAAATTAGTTAGACTTATTGAAATTTGCTTACGTGGCAGCAGGCGTAGAATACGCGTAAACGGAAGTTTATCTGAAGAGTTCTCGATCCGCGATAGCCTGAAACAGGGCGATGCACTTTCGTGCGTCCTTTTTAACTTAGTTTTAGAATACGTTGTCAGACAAGTGCAGGCGACTCTGATCGGTGCTACCCTCAATGGGATAATACAAATTCTTGGATATGCGGATGATCTCGACTTACTAGGGGATGATAAAGAAACGTTAGCTAAAAATGCAGAAATCTTGATCACGAAAGCCAAAGATATTGGCTTGGAAGTTAGCGAATCGAAGACAAAATATATAAGCGTCGTCAGATCCGAACAAAGTAATCAAGACGGGGATCTAATGGCCGGAAATATGAAATTCGAAAGGGTTAACGAGTTCAAATATCTCGGGTCTATTATAGCTAGCAAAAATAATATCAAAACGGAAATCAACGCGCGGCTGCACGCTGGCAATGGATGCTATTATGCAGCAAACACACTACTGAAATCTCGATTGCTATCTAGAAACATCAAAGTAAGAATCTACAAAACAATAATAATGCCGGTCGTCATGTACAGGTGTGAAACGTGGGCGCTGACGAAAGGAGAGGAGAATAGGTTTAGAGTTTTTGAAAATAAAGTACTTAGAAAAATCTATGGTCCAAAGAGGGACGAAGAGACTGGCGAATGGAGAAAACTGCATAATGATGAACTGCATGCCCTCTACGGGTCAGCAAATATTAATAGAGTAATGAAAGCGCGTAAATTAAGATTGGCGGGGCATGTAGCAAGAATGGGCAATGAAAGAACAGTGGCGCGAGTTTTAAGAGGGAGACCGATTGGTAAGAGACCCTTAGGCAGACCGAGAAACAGATGGGAGAAAAATGTAAGAGATGATTTAAAAGAACTAGGACATAATTACTTAAACTGGATGGAGGATGCACAGGATAGAGATGTGTGGCGGTCTCAGGTCAGTGAGGCAATGAACTTTCGAGAAATTTTTTCAGTTAGTTTCATTGTATGAAACTTACGGCTGTTATATGCGAAAAAATTGAATGCGTATTCAGTGCCCTAATTTTGGGGGGCGGTTTTCATCCCCGAAATTCCGATTTTGGCAGGAAAAGAGAACACGTGTTGCTTAGTTTTTCAAGTACTACAACATATGTGAGAACGAAGAAAATCCGAGGCGGACTTGTTAGTTGTAGAGAATCTTTTCCTCGAGAAAAAAGCTTTTATTGAGTGAAATTCCATCATTTTTAAATGTGGTAAAAAGAATAAGAAGAAAAGCTCTATCAAAAATAAAAGTTTGGCAATATATAACACAGCCACACAAAAAAAATATTTTTTCGTTCCCGGAGATCAGACCATCTTAACTATATGTTTTTGGGGTCGCTGAATCCGAGGCAGAGGTCCAAAGAACCCAAGTACGTCAGGGTTCTGACACAACATTTAGAAACCGCATTAAAAATATTTGTTTCGGGTCTGGATGTTAGACCATGTTAACTATAAGTTTTGGGGCTGGCTGATTCCAAATCCAAAGTCCAAAGAACCCTATCACGCCAGGGTTCTGGAATAACCTTGAAAAAACCTTTTGAAAAAATCTTTTTTTTGGGTCTGGAGGTCAGACCATATTCACTATATGTTTCTGAGGTCGCTGAATCCAAATTCGAGGTCGAAAAACCCCCAGCACGTCAGGTTTCTGACACAACATTGAGAAACCGCCTTAAAAATATTTTTTCCGGGTCTGGATGTCAGACCATGTTAACTATATGTTTTTGGGGTCGCTGATTCCAAATCCAATGTCGAAAAAACCCCAGCGCTTCAGGTTTCTGACATAACATCAAAGAGCTTCATGATTTTTTTTTTTTTGGGTCTGGAGGTCAGACAATGTTTACTATATGTTTTTTGGTCGCTGATTCCTAATCCGAGGTTCAAAAAACCCTAGCACGTCAGGGTTCTGACATAACATCAAGAAACCTCATTAAAATGTATTTCGGGTCTAGAGGTCAGACCATGTTTACTATATCTTTTGGGATCGCTGAATGCGAATCTGTAGTCTCAAAAACTCCATCACGGTGACATCGGGCAGCGGAGTGAGCTTGTGATTCGGCTAAGTTCTTGGATTACGGCTTTGATGTCATGATGGCGGGCACACTCAAGCATTTTATGATGAAGAGATTCGGATCCTCAGGATTCGGATTTAGCGACCCCCAAAATTTATAATAAACATGGTCTCACCCCAGGACTCAAGAAGATTTTTTATGAGGTTTTTTCAGGTCATGTCAGAACCCTGACGTGCTGGGATTTTCTGCACCTCGTATTTGTACTTTACGACCCCAAAACACACAGTAAACATCGTCTGACCTCCACACCCGAAAGAAGAATTTGTATAAGGTTTTTTGATGTTATGTCAGAACCCTGACGTGCTAGGGCTTTTTAAACGGCAGATTAGGACTCAACGACCCCAAAAATATACAGTAAACATGGTCTGACCTCCGGACAGGAAAAAAGATTTGTTATAAGGTTTTTTGAGGTTATTTCGGAACCCTGACGTGCTGGGATTTTTTTGGCCTCGGATTCAGATTCAGAGACCCCAAAAACATATAGTCAACATGGTCTAACCTCCAGTCCCGGAAACAAATTTTTTTTTGTGTGGATGTCTAATTTAACACTTTTTTCATGAAAAATAATCTTTTCTCTTTTTAATAATACTGTCAATAATAATATTGCAATTTTTTGAGGTATAAATAAGTACATTTGATTCCCCGCACGTCTACCTCAATGTAAGGTTTAATAAAAATTGATTAGGAGAGACCACCCTACAGTAGATAAGAAAACTGCAGTAGATAATCAATAACTAAAAGCCCAAATATACTTATAATAATGAATGCTAATTTCAAATTAATAACACATACAGTGTCCTAACTGTTAAATGAATTGAAATAATTATTTCATATTTATTGGTATTTCAAATTAATAATTCTCTTCTATAGGCTCGCTACATATTGTAGGGCGGTCTCCCCTATATGAATTTAAAATGCAGTGATCCACCATAATTTTATTGTTTAATCTATGAAACCGAAGAAAAAGCATCAGCAGTGGAATTTAAGTTCACCGAAATTATAGCTGAAAAGTTTTTAATGTTACTAATTTGCTGATAAACAGTTTGGTGTAGAAAAATATGAGTTGCAGACAAATAAAGAAGGCGACTGTTGAATTTACCAAACCGTTCTTGAAAAAGTTTCTTCAAATATACAAAGATAAATATTATCAGCAGTTCATTTTTTAAACTTTTTAGAGTCTGGTCATTAGCAAGAAACTTCTATATTTTTTACGTTTAAGTAAGCGTACTGTCTGTTATTACGGAACAATTAAAAAATTCAATGAGAAATAGGGGTGTGCAAAATTTTGAAAAACCCAAACTGGACAGACAGTGGGAGGAATCAAGAATTTACTGTTTACAATCCACTACAGCCTACAATTGAGTCGCTAGATGGTGTAAGGGCGTATAAAATTCACAGTCCGTTCCGTTTGACCCCTGTTGTCTTTAAAATCGATTTTGAAAATTACGTTTTTGAAACATATGGCTTCGTAGGAAGTCTATAAGCCATATGTTCCAAGAATTTAATTTTGACAATTGATTTTAAAGACAATAGAGGTCAATCGAAACGGCCATGTGAATTTCGTATGCCCTTACACTATCCAACGGCTCAATTCTTGAACGATTTTGATGTTGTTTTTTAGAAATTCTCAGGATCAAATCCTACTGAACGACTTCAGGCCCAATTTTTCAATTCCAATCTGTGGAATTTATTATTCAAACAAATAAAATGCTAAAATTGGTCATTTTGAGAATCATACTTTTTTTCTCCGAAGAAAAGACTTAGGAGAAGTTGATATCTTTCACAATGATTGCAGATACACTTCAGGAACATGAATATTATGTTTCAGATTCAACCCAACTGTTATAAACAATTTATAAATACAACTATTTTCATAAGGTTCTTAAATGCAACAAAAAAAACTTTATCTTGGTTAAAAATGCCTAAATATCTCGTACAAGTAGTATTTATTACAATTAATATTATTATAAATATTATAATGAACAACTTGCATTTTTACGAAGTAATGTTCTTGTCATCAAACAGCTTTCAAATTCATTCGAAATTATAATAAATAGTTGTAGAACAAATTTAGCATTTTCCAGTGAGAAATAATGATTTTTTCTACTAAATCAGGTTGCAGCTAACTCAATGGTTATATTTCATCAAAAATGTATGGCACCAACTCGTAATTATTATTGTCATTACCAATGTTTTGAATAAACAGTCATCTATGGCAATTTAACGTCTAAATAAGCGGTTTTTTCGTAATGTTTATTTTAATGCATCTTGATAATCATAGTGGTACTTAAATAACTAACTTCGTCAGTAATTGTTAATTAATATGATTACTAAATAATAATACAGAATTCTCAATTTTATGAATATAATATTAAAGAACAATTATTTTGTCACGTAATCAGGTAGGCTTTCTCATTACTTATGTGGAGGTATTTCTGTAGAACAAAATATAAATTAAGCAAATAGCGTGGTAAACAGCTTCAAATTATTAATGAATTCGAAAAAATGATTAAAAAAATAGTAACATACTTGTGATGGAAGAACAGTATTGAGCGAAAATATATTATTTTAAATTATTAAAAGCCAATAACGTCCATATTTATTATATTCACTCTTCAAGAATTATGGTGCAAACCTAGTGGATTGTTTGGATCTTGTGTCGTCGAGGAACTTACTCCAGGAACCCTGAAATACTGGAAAACCCAAACTTCCTCGGAGAAAATGTGTTTTTTATACTTGGTGCATTGGTTCAATCTCGTGTCTTCGAGGAACTTACTCTAAGGACCCTAAAGTACTGGAAAACCCGTACTTCCCCGGAGAAGATGTGTTTTTTACACCTGGTGCATTGATTCAATCTCGTGTCTTCGAGAAACTTACTCCAGGGACCAGTTTACAAGACCTTCGAGGGAAACATTAAGAATTGTTCTCCAAACGTAGGTAAAAACAGAAGAATACCCGAGATGTGCGGGTAAAGTTCACCCATATGGGGTAATTTTTGTTGGAGGTAATCTTCACCCCGAAATCCGTGTTATGATTACACTTAGTTTTTTCTGTGTTCTTCCTGTTTTTCATTTGTCTGATTTAGGATGCTTAAGACTGCTATTAATCAAGTTGCTGGATCACTATCATCACTATCATCAATATATGTATTCTTACTTGAGACTCTCGGTTGAATGAGTTACTAATCATATTTCGAATCCTGAGCAAGTTCATATAACATTTATATATGTGGGGTGCATTTCTAACGTTACTTTTATTATTATTATTATTATTATTATTATTATTATACAATTAGGCCATTAACCTTCCAGGGTAAGCGTGACTTGCTCGGTTGGAAAATAGTAGTGTGTATCTGGGTATATAGGTATAAGGTAGTTAGGTGCATAGGCATAAGGTAGATAGGTATATAGGAATGAGGTATAGATATTTTAGATTGATCTAGAATTTTCGTGTTATTTAATTGAATGACATGTTTGTTCAGCAACACTGCTCCGACGCAGGTTGCTGATCAATCTCTCTAGCGATCGCCCCAAATGAAGAGGCTCACAAAATTATTCTGTGTGGTACCCCACTTGGGCCCATTAGTATCCAAGGTATTTGTTTCAGGCTTCATTCACTGTACTGTCACTCTGTTTACAAACTATTTGTCGCCACGCTTTTCTGTCCTCGCATACTACTCTAGCTTCCTTCACGTCCATGCATTTTTTCATGCAAGCTCTTGTGTTTCTATGGATTCTTATATCCTTTCGGATTAACGTCTCATTCACAGATTCTAACCATTCTTTCAGCGGTCTACCTCTGGGCATTCTGCCATTTACTTTACCTTTATACACTTATTTTTTCAGTCGTTCATCTCTCATCCTTTCAACATGTCCGAACAATCTTAACTGATTTCTTTCCCATATGTCAACTAGTGTCTCTCCTGTACCACATTCTTTGAGGATTATCTCGTTTCGGACTTTCTCCATCAGTGTTTTCCTGTCCTTTTCTCGAAAAGTCCATGTCTCGCTACTGTATAGTACGGTTGGTAGGAATATAAAATTATGTATAGCTATCTTAGCCTTTCTAGATATGTTCTCATTTGTGAGGATGGACCATGCTCTACAGATAACCTGCTTAACCTTATTTCTGCGCCTATCTGACTCGCCATCTATTTTTCCGTCTCTCATCATTTAGGACAATGTTGCATATCGTTTTCTTACTTTTTCCTTCAAAAACCATGAATTTTGTTTTATTTACGTTAATTTTGAGGCCCATGTTCTTTATGCTTGTATTAAGCTCATTTAATATTCTTTTCAAGTCCTTGATTGATTCTGCCATAACAATCTTGTCATCTGCGAAAGCTAACCCACGTACCTTCATTGTTTCAAGATCTATACCTTCTTCGTCGGAGAGGGCAGTTCCTAGACACTGATCCATTAATATGATGAATAGCCACGAGGACATAACGTATCCTTATTGTTTCACGCCTTGCATGATATCTAACCAGTCACTCAGTTTCCCATTTACCCCTACACTAGTATTCAAAAACTTTTAGGATGAGGAATGTAGCCAAAGAAGAGAACCTTATATGATCAAAGAAAACCTTAATTTCTTCACGTTCCAATTAAAGACAATCAAATCTGCATTTGCACATCACCCAAACAAATAAAAAAGAAAAATTATTATTAGCTCTTTTTCCATTCATTGCAATATAATTAAACAAATTAAATAGCCTCAACGCGATACTTATATTATTGTCACATTGCCAGACGAAATGGGCATAATAGCATATAAAATTATACCTCTAGCTTTCTATTCGAAATTGTGGAAGTATTTGTGCTATAAATTATTTGAAGCACTCCTGGAGCATTTTGCCATCATGCATTTTTTATATTATGCTCTAACTCAGAGAGGGAAGGCCTGAGGGTCGAAATTCTAATCAAGGTCGCTTGAACAGAATTCAAAATATTATCCAATTCCATTCGACACATGTCACGGGTTTTTTGTAATTGGCCCTGTTTTAAAAATATGAATTTTTGAAAATTGCGGAGTCGTGAGCAGAAACGGTACAACGAGGCCACCGCCGCTCGGTGAGAGGCGTTCCGCGAGACTGAAACTGGTGAATCAGTGACGGTAGCCTCAGTTTTCAAAAATTTGTATTTTCAAAACCTAGTCTTTCTCACGAAAAAGCCGTGACAAGTGTCGAACGAAATTCGATAATCTTTCGAATTATGCTCACACGACCTCGATTAGAATTTCGACCCTCAAGCTTTCCCTTTGTCTTCTTATGGGAGAAAATAAGGCAGTGTAATTAAATGTTCAACAATAAGGATGGAAAAGACACGCAACAATTATCTTGTACAAAAAAGGAGTTTTTTCAAATTTTGTTAGTAAATTTAATATCAAACCTTGACTCAGGGAGAATTGTAGAAAAAGTACTGAAATACAGTTTACGTCGTATATTAAGAAAGTCAATAATAATTTACCTAAATTATGTAAATTTTAGAAACTAATGAAATACATTTTACGTTTCGAGCAAAATGATAATTCAGTAAAGAGTATTATTTATTTTACTTCATTATTGCGTATCTTACTTAGTATAGAATAAAAAAATATTGTCAAATAGTAATAGTAAGAAAACATAAATAGAAGTATTATAATTATCGGCGATCATTAATCTTAGGAATTTACTTTTTTACTTCTGTAGATTTCAGTTTTAACTCAAGATGTTACCTATTAGTGAAAAAATGGCCGCTACCATGCTCACTATCAATGGAGGTTAGCTGTTTTTATATGAAGCATAATTTAGTATAATGAAGAACGAAACGCGGTGAAAATGCATTGGTTGAAGTCAACGGAACTTCAACAAAATTTAAAAAGACACATGTATAGTACTCGGGTGGAGTGAAAGTACGAAAGTTAATCGAATCTATCGAGTCAAAAAATAAAAAGCTGTGGTTTGGCATCCAAAAAAAGTACACAAAAATTGTTGAAATCACTGAATGTCTTCTGTTCGTGTCTATCAATTTATAAATTGAAGATTTCTCTATGAGGAAAAACATTATGGCGAATCGTTGCTAAGTAAAGTCATTTTTGGTGAACACTATATGAAATTAGGAAAATGAATTTTTGTAAGATGATATACATTTTTTTAATAAACTTTCAAACCTCAGAACATTCTTGAAATATAATAGTCTCTCATTTCTATTCTAGTTCGGATATATAAGTCTAGAAGTAATATTGAGGCGAGAAAATAACAATTCTTTTGATTCAACCCTCGAACGGAGCACTTCTTTCCAGCACCAGTAAAAGGCACACTGGTACGAATGGGTATATTGGCCATTTTAATATTCATCATTCAACATATTTTTACACTGTATCCCCTTGTTCATTTCATAATTCTAATGCTGCATCGATTTTTTCTGAGTAAACTTCCTCCTGGAATCTTCTTGAGCAGGCTACATTATTTCCCCTGTTCGCCGATATCGCGTTGAAAGTCTGGCTGAAAAATTTTAACCGAATATTTATATATATATATATATATATATATATATTTATATATATCAATACATGAAGTGCACTTGAAATACCCGAGCAAATGGCATTCGATTGTCCATTTGAGCCACTAATGCATTAACTTGTTATTTCATAAATGTAATGCTTAAACGCTTTTACCAAATAAACTTCCTTCCGAAATTCTCTTGACATAAGTATTAGCGTATTGCAGTCAAGGAGATTCAATTCTGATCAATTCTCATTTTTTGTATTATTTGTCTATCCAAAAAAACCTTGGAGGCCTATGAAATATGCTGGTGAAACTCATACGATTGTCCAGTTATGCCACCGATTTGTATAGTCGTCTCGACATCAATATCATTTTCCATTCCAGTGAAGATTAATGGGAAGATAACCTGGAATTGAAAATCAAAATATAAGAAGTTATATGAAATGTTTTTATTTTATTTCCTGGCTTAAAGTCCATTTTCTAATCGACAATAACTGCCTAATATCTCAACTATCTTTTTAGGATTTCATGTATTCTAAAATTCATTCATAAATTTAATTATCCGCTTTACCTTGAAAAAAACTAAAAGAGAAACAAAAAACGCTTCCTCTACGATAGTTTCAACACGATTTGTTCCAAAATTCTTTTAGTTTCGCGTAACTGGTGCTTGATTTCAAAAATTTCATCACTGTTGAGTGTAAACTGCGAAGAAAGTTTCTCATCCGTAGTTTGTAAAGTAGTATCTGTATTCTCTCCTTTCTTTTCTGGCATATGAGAAACCGACTCGTTACAATCTGGATATTCATCGTCTAGATGTGGACTATTTTTTTTAGCAATTTCATAACCTTTTTTAAGAATTTCTCTGGGAAGCCTCTTTTCGAGTGGATTCAATGGTCTTACTAGAAGAATATGTTTTCGAATTTGAGAATCTGTTTTATTAGACATCAATCTTTTAAGAAATGAGGAACGTGTTATTTTTCGCTCTGCCATTTCCGTGGAAACAATCAGTTTCGTCGTTCGAATAAGTTTGGTAAGACCTGCCTGATCCCGTAAACCTTTTATGTCGTGCACAGCTATACCAACCAGCAAGTTCATTAAAATTATGACGATAAAAATCACAAAAAGGCTGAACAGAACTTGCGAAAAAACAGACAATGGACGATGCACAAGCATGTAACCACTTTCACTCCATTCTGGATGGTATGTAAGTCCCTCAAAGTCAAGATCTCCAGTCATCATTGTTAAAATTTTTGTCAAACCGGTTAATAGATTTGAAAAAGACGGTTCTCCAACGAAAATCACACAGAAACTCAGAGCGAATCCAATAAGTAGTCCTGAATAAGCGAACAAAAGTTTTGCAAATTCAAATTGAATATGAGTAAACATCGCAACATAAGTGCCAAATTCTGGCAGTTGGCCAATCATGAACATCAGGTTTATCCAAGCACAAAGGACAGAAAAAGCACCGACATACTTCTGCCAATTATAAGTTTTTCCTGTATAAATAAAAGACGTAGCAAATACACTCATTATAACCACAGTGTCCAGCATGTTGTCTATATTCCAGAGGTACTCTTCAAAGTTCTTATAAATTGCGAAACTCATGATTTTCCTCGGTATCATCAAAATAACGAAAGCCAACCAAATGTACCATATGAATGCAAGAACTCGTTTATCAAAATAATAACAGATCACATTAGTACCATTAATGCTGGAATTATTTTTCTCAGCAAAATTAGAACACTTATAAGCTAAAGCCGTTAATACATAAGTACTCATGAAGATCAGCATGAATGTGTAGGCGAGAATATTGAGAAGGTAAAATTTTTTAATCCTTTCCCACTTAAGGTAGAGAAATGCTGTGACCAGAGGGTGAGCTAAAAGATCTGTCAGGTTCTCCTGCATAAAGGTGTTGATGAAACTAGTTTCGGGTTTCTCATCAATTGGAAGAATAGAGGCGAAATCGAATCTCATCTCAAATTCCCTGTTTTTATTACCTGGGCGTTTCAACTTTATAGAAGAATCCATCTTGATTCGAAACGCTTGAAAGGATTCTGGTATTTTTCGAAGAATAATATTTAAGGCTGACACTCCTTTGCGTGTGGTTGCACTCACATCAGCACCATTTCTAATGAGCAGTTCAGTGCACTCTGATTGTTCTCCTAAAGCTGCAACATGAAGAGGCGCAAATCCTGTATTGTCTATTGGATTAACCAGCGCACCACGTTTCAGTAAGAGTTCTACTATCTTAATATTCGATCCGGTAGCCATTATGGCGTAATGCAAAGGAGTTCTATTCATTTCATCCAGCGCATTTACATCAACTTCTGGTTTTTGTAATAAGAGTTCACAACATTTTAAAAATTGGACAGCACAAGCCAAATGAAGGGGGGTTTCTCCAGTGGCGTTTTTATATGTGGGGTTGGCTCCTCGCTTGATAAATAATTCTGCAACTGCTTCTGACTTTATTCTAATAGCGTAATGTAAAAGTGGGATCATGTCTGGGTAATTTGACATATTATTCAAGTCAGCGCCATTATCCAAAAGAATTTCGGCACATTCAGGACGGTTACCAGCTGCAGCTGAGTGCAAAGCGCAATGACGATAAAGAGGGCTAACGTAATTCAAATTTGCACCCCTATTAACTAGGTATTTCAGACAAGCAGTTTCTCCCATAAAAGCAGTACACATGGCTGGAGTTGCAAAAGTGAAACAGGTATTATTAATATCTGCTCCAGAAGCTTCTAGTTTCCATAAAATTTGTGTTAGGCCACGAGAACATGCCCAGGTGAACGCAATACTCTTAAATTTAAGGTCTGAATCTGGAAAGAGAATTCCATCCCTTTCTGGCACGTTACCATTCTCCATTTCTGTAAGTATTTTAACTTCTGCAAGGCTCACTGTACTCCATATTATGTCAAGTAGGCTAACTCCATCAACTTTCTCATTGCTTAGAGGCTCAAGTTTATCGATGTAATAAGACTCGTCTATAGGTGGTGGTGATCCAAAATTTATTCCTTCTTGGTCAGAAAGAGTCTCTTCTGGAATACCGATTTTTTTCCAATGCATTTTTTGAGGTAATTTTCTTATTTTGTAGGTCTTCCTCAAACTGGCGAAGACTGTATTTCGTTTTTTCAAATGATCGTGTACTTGATGAACATAGGTGGCGGATATTCAGAAATTCTGTGAAAGAGAAAAATAGGAAATTGAACATTTTTTTATAACTCCAGAACGAAGCTGCACATAGTTTAAGAAATTTTTCTCCTTCCTAATGGATATCATAAAATGAAACAAAAAAATATATTTTTAAATCGTTTGTTCTGATTTTAGACATTGGAAGATTATTTTGAAAAATTGTAAAATTTATTATTTGAAAAACTATTGTTGAAAAAGTATCAGGTGTGGAGACTGTTAGATTAGAGACTAATAAAAAAGACGACTGTTGGATTTTTTAAAACTGTTTCAAAAAGATTTTCACTGAATATACAGACAAATATTATCAGCAGATTATTTCTATTGATCATCTAATAGTGTGTAATTAAAGAGAAACTTATATATTTCGCACGTTTAAGAAAACGTAATGTTTGCTATTACGGCATTTTCCGTGAAATTAACCCATTTCTAGTTCGTCATGGGCTAGTGTTACATAATTTTCCATAATAGTGGCTCGTTATTGTTGTACTTGAACGGTTAATCTTACGGACAATTCCAGAATACTGGACAGTGCTTTGAAAGAATTTCTCACATTACCGGTGACTTTAGCCGAAATTTGTGCAACTCACAGTAAATTATTCGGCCCGACCCGAAGTCATTTTGCACATCACTAATGAGAAGCCTTATTATAGTAATAAATATTGGGGCAATAGGGCAATTTCAGAAGTAAAACGTTGGAATAACATTTTTGAAAAAATTATTTTTTGTTTCAAAATGCATTATCTACAATTCTTGAAAGTGGAATGACCCCATTCATATTTTTGGTTTTTTAGGAAGTAGTTTGCAATATGCACTGCATATCTCGAGAGTTGTGTTCTTGATAAGCCACTGTATATAAAAGCTGGGGTTTTTCAGAAAATGTTAATTTCTTTCATCGAATTTTGAAAACATGGACGGAATTTTTGTAGGGATACTTCACTTTATTTATTTTAACATTCTCATCAGAGAAGGTGTTATATTTGCGTAAAATTTGACTGTCTGTCTGCCTGCATGCTTGCGTGTATGCATGTGTGTATGCATGTAGATTTTTAGTCTTTTAGCACGATAACTTTCGGAAGAATTGACAGATTGGAGTTATAGAATTTACAAAATTCCAAAAAGCAAACGAAAATGAACATTTTAAGTCAAAAAACGCACGATATGAAAGAATGTCAAGAAGAGAAAAACGTTGCTTCTCGAAAACTCTACAATACTGTCTTTCGAAAATACAAATTTTGATCGCACAAAAAATAATGAAAAATCAAACATTCAATTTGACGATCAAACTATGCAAGGTATAAAAAAATAAAGAGACACAAATCGTGTATATCAAAAAGATCTACAAATTTTTTATGGATTACTTTTTGATAGGATTCGTAGTTTTTGCTTTATTCGTCAAAAATAGCATCAAAAATAGAAAAAATATAAAAATTAAATCTTTCGAAAAATGACGCAAGGTTCGTAACAAGATACAGAGATCAAAATTGTGCACATGAAAAAGAGCTAGAAAAATTTGTAATGAATAATTTTTTCAAAGAAGCGTATTTTTTTTTAATCATAAAAAATCGCATTCAAAATAATTTTTTTTTTTTAAACCACACAAGAGGCGAAATAAAAATTTACCAAAAGACAAAGTTGTTCAACCGAAAATGATTTACAAATTTTTTTTAAACATTTGTTATACAAATTCTTTTGGAACCACTTTACGCTATGATGCGTATTTTTGGTTCAAATCGTAAAAAGTAACATTGAACATGAACAAATTAAATTTATGGAAAAGCGGCACAAGTTGCAATAAAATGTATAATAATAAAATCATTTTTTTCATAGGATGCGCACTTTTTTCAATTATAAAAACAAGACAAATAAAATACGTATATTTTCAATATCATTGCATATTATGAATTGTAATAATATACATTTATTGAAATAATATAAAAGTTTTAGGGTAGCTGAGGATAAAACTAAATGAAAAATCAGGAACAAATATTAAAGTAATCATGATACATGAGATTTTTACTTTATTTTTCAATATCTAAATAAGCAATCACAGGCCGACGTACAGAAATAAATATATTATACATTTGATATAACAATTTTGAACACATAACGTAGAAAATTTCGCATTTTGGACAAAATCAAGGGCGAAACACGAGGCACGTGATGAGAATGTATTCGTCAAAGCCAAAGAAGCATTGATAAAAAAAGAATTCACAATCACCAAATTACAGCTGTCGATGATTTGACCTTTAATTTTAAAAAGGTCTGTGCACAAATGTGGGGGAAATACAAAAGCCGAGCACGCAGTGCGATGTAAATACATTATCGAGTGCGAAGCGCGAGATAAATATATAGAAAAGCAGGTCTCGGACAGAATGTAAGGCACAGGCTATTGCTTGGGGAGTTCCCGTAATAATAGTCCTGGACGAGCTAAAAATAAGTATGTCTTATTGAAAATTGAGTCGTAGAAGGCAGTTTGTTAACTTTATTTATATTTTTAATTATATTGTTGAAGAGTTATATATTTTTCTTTAACTTGTTTTCCCCTTATGATTCTAGGCATGAAAACATCAATCTTCAAAAATGGGATTAAGTAAACTGGTATGCAATCTATTTCTCATGAAAGAAGCTATCATTAAATAAAATTGTATACTTTTCAAGAAACGAGGTAAGAAGCTATTAGAAAAAAAAGTTGTACAATAAGTAATGTTTCTATGTTGACATTTTTTTCATTCAAAGTAATCGTTTCTCGCTAAAAATACTGTCTCATGTTATGGTTTGATAAGAAGTGATTACATTAATTCAGAATGCAATAATCAAATATAATTTCATTTTATTATTCTAAAAAAGTATCAAAAAACAAGTGAATTAAGAAAATTTCAGGAGTACAAAAGTTAAATTGAATTTCTAAAATTTCTTTAACATCTTATATTTATCCTCGAAAAAAAATCGTTCGTTATTAAAATGTTTCATATGGCAAATTTTACATTTTTGTGAACCTGCATTCTAATTTAAAGCAGGCTTTGCAAAAAACATTTATACATATATTCGGGGGTTACAATGTTTCAATAGTATTTTTCCTTGAAAATAATCTATTATATTTTTCTGTTATTTATTACCATATATTTAATCAGACTTCTCGAAAGCTTGTTAGTAAGACTTCTATTTAAAATTCTTTTTTAATATTAATGCTGAGGAGTGCCAGCTTATAATTCTATATCGGTTTAAAATTCTTGTCAGTGACAAAGTTATCTTCATTGCAGAGTTCAATTGAAAAATAAATAAAAAATGAAGTTATAAAAGCAATACAAGTTTGATACAGTTGTTGAATGAATTTTTGCCATTTTCATTATTGAAATTCTTTTCAAATTTCTTCGAAAAGCTGCTTCTCGACGTTTAGGACAAAACTATCGAATTCCATAACTAGATTTAGATTTCAATATTGCATTTTTCTCTTGACCCTACTTATAATTCTTATTATTTTTTTTAATTTGCACTCAAAATATTCTAATATTTTTTTCTGTTTATCTTTTTTCTAATTCAAGACACTTCAGACTAATAATAATCAAGTTGCTGGATCAATGGCATGGTACGTGTATTCTGACTGGAGACTATTGTCGGAATGAATTACTAATTATCTTCCAAACTCTTGAGTGCGTGCATATACTATTTATGTGTGGGGTGCATTTTCAACATGTCTTTCTTGTTGTATTATTATTATACCATTAAGCCATATCCCTTTCAGGATAAGCGTGACTTCCTCAATTCTATCATGCAGTTCATATAAGAAAAGTGAGGAAGGGAATTGCACGAGGAGCTTCACAAAGTCACCATGTACTCTGCTCTCCACTCAAACCCTTTAGTATTCAACGTCTTCCGTTTCAGACGTCATTCACTAGACTGAAATTCACGGAATTCATGGAATTCAAGGAATTCGTAGAATTGACGGAATTCATGGCATTCCTTCAAACCGTAGAATTTCGTTAATTCCGTGAAATTCGTGAATTCCTTGAATTTTTTGAATTCCATGAATTTCTTCAATTTCTTAATTTCCATGAATTCCTCGAATTTCTTCAATTCCATGCATTTCTTGAATTCCATGAATTCTTTGAATTTCTTGAATTCTCTGAATTCCATGAATTCGACGAATTGCGTGAATTCCTCGAATTCCTCGAATTTGATGAATATGCGCGCTGAGCCCGCTATCTTGCCGGAGCGTAACGTGACGCTGGAGTGTGATGTGGCGCTCGAGCGTGAAGTGACGCTTGAGTGTGACGTGACGCTTCTTATGCTTTCATTTCTCGTGAAGAAATGCCGTACCACGCTCTCAGAAATTTCACTTCAAAAATATAAATGAAACATCATTTTTATAATGACCTGTAGATTTTGCCATGCGCTCAATTGCACAATTTTTCAAAATTAGGTTTAACTAATAATTTGATGTTTTATTTTGTTTCAATATAAATTTGACCCATTTAATGCATATGGTTATATCTTCATTGCATTATTTTGTAATGTTCATATAATGGCACATAATTTCAAGTGTTTTGTCTTTTCTAATTTTTCTACGTATGAGTTTGTCAATGCGTATGAAGTATAAAATGTTAAATTTAATTTTGATAATTATTGAAAAGAATGATAAAAAACTTGATACAGTGAATATTCGCAATTATTCGAATTTTTTGAGTCAAAGAATAACAATTCGTGGTTTGGCTTCCGAAAGTAGAACAGAAGAATTGTTAAAATCAGTTATTTTCTTCTATTCAGCTTTTGAATTTATGAATCGAAGATTTCTCCACGGGCTGCAGGGAATGTGCCCAGAGCTGTAATCTCAACCCTGGGATTCTGCCCATATATTACAGCCCCTGTTCTCAAGGATTCTCTAGATCCTTATGTGTACCAATCGCACTGTAAAAATCAGAGATCTCTTCTTTACGGTATCATTTTTTGCGTGTCCTGTTTTTGAGTAAGATAAATTCATGCTGTTATTTTCAATGTGAAACAAATTAATCTGGTGGTCTCATTTTAGTACTACTAGCATCGACATTTATATAAATGAACCGATAAAGCTGTAGGGAGCACGTAAATGGGCTTTAGGGAGAGAGAAAACATTTGAGAGGTAGAGCTGTCTCTTTCTAGGTAAATCTGATTGGTCGAGAGCATTTTCAATGTGTGGATCTTGATGAAGCACAAGACCGTGCACAGGACAGTCCTGGAATACAAAAAGGCAGATCTACCTCTCAAATATTCTCTCTCTCTCTCTCTCTCTCTCTAAAGCCTATGTCCATTCTTCCCACAGCGTTATCGGTCCATATCTATATGTTCATGAATACTAGAGACTGTTCTTTCTGAATTCTTCCCTTTTAGGCAAGATGACTGTGAAGGCTTCCATGAAGGATAATTTCCTCAATATAACATCAGTTTGCATAGCAGTTTTCTTAACTCGACTGTTTTTTATATATCATATATCATATATTATCATCAAAAATGGCTGGCTAATGAACTTGACCTTCATTTAAGGACACTTGAGGAGTATACCAGAGCCCAATCCAATACGTTAATTCTTTTTATAGTTACCATGCTAACGAATTAAAAATCTGCAGACAAAGAGACAGAAATTTAGTAAAAACCTGTTTATTGGGTTGACGGGGTCTCAAAACGTGGACGTTTGGCAAAAACGGAGGGGGGGGGGAGTACATTTCTAAACTTCCATAAAACTGATAGGATGTCTTCTTTATATAAGTCAAAACGTTGAATAAACTATAAAAAAATAAAAAAAGGTAGAGTTTTTTAGGAAATCTTGATTTTTTTCGTTGAATTTTGGAGATTTAATAAGAACATTTTTAGGGAAACCCTAACTTTTTATTGATTCTTTTATCAATATTTTTTAAAAGTTTCTGTTAATATAAAATAGGCATTCTGTGACTTATATGCCGGCTAAACACTTTTTACGGCCGGGAAATTTTTTGGTCAGCATAATTTTTTTCTCATAAATGAGGCAAAAGATTACAAAAGAGTAAGAGGTATTTTTTTTAGAGTTTTTGTAGGTATCCAAACTTCTGAACCTTTTTTGCACTTTCCATTGTGTTCGAGAATAATGCAGTGATTCGATTATCCCAAAATAATGTTTCCAATATTAAGCAGGGGTTTGTCAAGAACGAAACTCAAGAGATATGTAGTAAAATTCTCATTATTGTTATTAATACCCTTTATTTTTATTATACCTTCAGGTCCACGTAGGTCCCTATTCTGTGCCGGCGCTTGATCGGACAACTCAGAATCGGGACCTATGTGTAAAATGATATGTGACGTGCGCCGAAGAAAGGGGGCTTACTCTGGAAAGCGAGATTTTTCAGG
>CAKNXH010063311.1:20873-31529 GCA_932178445.1 Andricus quercusramuli
GCATATAGCGGCGCTGCTCACGGACGGGGTAAAGATGAGACGCGGAGATGTAGTGGTGAGTGGTGGGAGGTGTTTCACGGGATCTCGAGCTCTCGAGCGAAAGCACGATTTCTCGAGTACCTATCAACTCAATTATTAGCAATAATAACGCTCGGAAATTTTTTTCGATGGTTTCATTAAAAAGAGCAACTCAAAAACTATCGAAAGGTGTGAAAACCTCGATTTCGATTTTTCCAGAGTAAGCCCCCTTTCTTCGGCGCACGTCACATATGTATATCCAAATATCGAATCATACCTGCACCATGATCTAGACTTTTCTTGAAATCGTTTAAAGGGGAAGTGAGGGGAGGAAAAGTATGGGAAGTAGGGCTAAAATACATGACTAATTTTTTTTTCAAGGGAGTAAAGTGGCATTGGATTTTTATAGAGTGATTCTTGACTATAAATCAAGATATTGACTATTTTGAGATATCCGCGGTTTAGGTGGACATGGATTAAGATTGTTTTTCTTTTTTTTGATACTCCTAACTACAGATTTCTTTTGTAACCATTTCCGAAATCAAAATTTATGATTTGATACCACAAAGATTCAGTATCATTTATTTCAAGCCCAAAATGCAGGTTTTTTCAACGGCAACGTCATTTTCAGGACAATGGGTTGTACACAACCCAGGGGTAGTGGACGAGTCATGAAGGATAAGGGTAGAGGACCAGGGTTAATAAGCTACAAAATCCTTTTTTGTAGGCGCTCGGCGCCTACTTTGACTACTTTTCAATACTGAGGAGTGCCAGCTCATAGTTCTATATATGTACGTATATAATTTCTCGATAGTGACAACGTCAGGATAATTTCAGAGAAAGCTGCATTGCATAGTCTATCTTGTGAAAATTAAGTAAAAAGTTAAATTATTTTCTCAAGTTTTATATAGTTATTGAATGTATTTTTTCCATGTTAATTTTTAAAAAGTTTAGCTAGATTTCGTCCTCTAAGAAAATATAGCTGTGTTACCTAAATTTCTAGCTGAGTTACCAAAATTGCTAGCTATTTTATCTAAATTCTGACATTTAGAAATTATCTAGATAAATAAGCTGAAGAATTTCTAGACGGCGAAATTAGATGAAACAGCTAGATATTCAGGTAACACGGCGAAAAGTTTAGGTAACACAGCTATATTTTCTTAGAAAACGAAATCCAGCTACACGTCTAGCTGGGACAGCTAAACTATTTTTTCAGTGTTCCTTAACATCAAATGCTATTTGAGAAAAAACGTAAAAAAGACATACCAAGTTGAGAACCTGCTTTCCGTCTTTCACGCTCAAACTATTGAATTCCAGAATTAGATCTGGATTTTATTCATATATTTTGTTCTGGCCTCACACTGATAATAATTCTTATTCTTTTTTCAAATTTTCACTCAAGATATTCCAATCTTCTTTCCCGTTTGTTTTTCATTTTTGTAATTCATGAAACTTTAGACTGATATTAATCAAGTTGCTAGATCACAGTCACGGTACATGTATTCTGATTTCAAACTCTTGTCTGAATGAATTACTAACTCTCTTCCGAAATTCTGAGCGCATTATACCATTTACATGTGGGGTGCATTTTTAACATTATTGTCTCTTAGGGAAATTTATTTCAAATCTCATTAACGACATTAGTTTTCGTCAATAAGGTCGTCTCAGATCATTAAAAGTTAATTATGTAGTACAAATGACGTTCAAAGATTGATGGTGTGCAAGATTGACCACCACAACATTTAATGAAAAAAGAATCAGTTCAATAGATATATCAACCTTCAAGGTACAGAACAACTGAATAGTTATTTATTTATTGCTTGCCGGCATATGGATAATTCTGAAATTGAAGGCAAAGTTGAAGTCCTCTTAATATAAAATTAACTTACAAACTCGTACTGATTTTTTTTAAATCAAACTGTTAGTGCTATTAATAAATGGTTATGAACTATCATTAGGTTTATTCCTGGCTATACATTTTTCTGTCGCCCATTTCATCGTCTTTTGCGTTGTTTAGCTATAAATTTAAATTTATGATTTTCTCAAGGAATTTTCTACGTTTAAAACAAAAACTATTATTTCTATTGGGAAACAGTTAAGAGCAATTTTGTAGAACTATCAAAAAAGATAATTCAGGTATGTGGTCCATATATGTCAACGGCGATACCTTGCTGAAAACACCAGTTCCCGTTAGATCACTGAAGTTAAGCAGTGTTGGGCGCGGTTAGTACTTGGATGGGTGACCGTTCGGGGAATACTGCGTGTTGTTGACACGTCGTGGGTGTGGTGGACCCACACTAGTAGTATTTATCCACCTAGAAACACTACCCGAATCGGGTAGTGAGGCAATGAACTTCCCGTGTGGAAATAATTCATGGCGCTAGGCCGTTCCAGTCTAGACCGCCACGAGTCTATACTGGCGCTATCTCGTGTAACTGTGCTGGGGCGGTGCGCAAATGTAACGCTCCAATCGACCAGCCGCTGTCTAAGCCGGCTGTACTGACGCGTTCTAGCGAATCCAGCCAAATCTAGCAGACCTGGATGCAACCTAGATTGTAAATTTAATATTTCTTTGAGGCTAGGAAATAATTCTACCAATTTCGAGGATTGTACCAACTATAAGCTGTATAATCTTATACATGTATAAATAAATCAGTTTGATTCATAATTAATAATGATCTAAAACAATATTTATAAATGAAATACTTACCTAATGATGAATTGAATTACAAATTCTGCAATGACAACACAGTACAGCACTGACAACATGGGTAATTTAATTATTTCTATTTCTTTCGATTAGTGCACTGTAGCAACGTTCGCATGATTGGTGAAACTTCAAGTTGCTCGTTGATGCCTGCTTTTTCTAAGTCCAAATAGTGCTACTTTCTAGAATCAAGCTAGATTTTAGATAGAATTTCTATATTGATACGATTTTGAATTCTAGCTAGCGACATTAGTGGGTCTGAACAGAACGGCGTGATGGAATTTGCTATCTAGTAAGTATAGATAGCGCCAAAAGATCGCCGAGCTAGTCTGGCGTAAATAGACAGCCACGAATAATCCAGTACTGGCGCTAGGATTATTCCAGTCAGCCAGAAATTATTTCCACACGGGTTTCGAGTTCGAAATGCTAATCAATTTATTTTATTTATGTGGTCCATTTATTGTATCTTGGGTGGTTTTGTGGGAAAGTTAAATTATTACGTTTCTCAGTTTGATTTTTTATTGCTGAAACCATAAATTTTGGTAGTAGAAGGCTGGCTAACAAACTTGACTTCGAAAGTTGTCACGTCGTCAGACAACACACAGCCCGACAGACATTTTTGTAAAAACTATTTTTTCTGACTCAGGGCGTCTCAACACGTCGAGAATTGACGAGAACTGGATGGGTTCAAATTCACAGGAATCTAAGACATTCCATCATCAATGGTGAGAATGTAGAAATGTAGAAATTATAAAATTGCTTCCGGGATATTGGGATGCCGAATAAGCATACATTCTCAAAATTGAGTATAACTAACACAAGCACTTTCATTTATTATAAAGTTTCAGTACAAACAAACCCAAAATAACGTCCCATTAAAACGAATAATTTTATTTTCGACGCATAATTTTGGAAATTACACATATGTTATATCGTATAATTTCATATACTTTGTAGTTTCTCATTGATTCATGCTGAAACTTACCATTAAGTAAAAAGTGTAAGATGTTTGACTCATATTGGATATATTTCACATCCTCATCTCAATGAGCAGGTAATGGTTTTATGCGAGAGTTAAGTTTCGCGGATTTCATCAATTCTCGACGTATTCAAACTTACTAATTGAGTAAAAATGAATTTTTCTTCAGTGTCTATCTATAGTCGTCGTTGTCGTTGTTGTCGTCGTTGTCGCCGTTGTCGTTGTAGACTGTAAACACTCTAACTTTCAACAGGATTGTCTGGTTGGTTTGCCCTTTGGTATACTATAGCAGGGCGTAAAAAGCAGTTGTGCTGGTGGCAGAGTTCTAAAAATTAAATTTTAACAAATTTATATTCTGACCTTGGCACATTTTATTCCATCCAGATGTTAAATATCTTCCTGAACGGGCCTTTGTCTCATACGTGCAGAAATATAAAATATGTAATAGTGTATACTGCTAGAGTGGATTGAAAGAACGTAATATAATCTAATCTTTTAATTCGAACAATAAAAAATGGTAGAGTGGCATCCAAAAGAAGTACAAAAAAATCTGATCGCTGCGCGGGCACATTCTCATAGTGCGTTGGGCGAGCAGATCGCTTCGCTCGCAAGTTTGAGCGCTCCTAAGGCATCGACAACTGTAATTGAGTGATTGTGAGTTTTTTTTTTATTGAAGTTCCTTCTGCTTCAACGAACACATTCTAATCACATATCTCGTGCTTCACACTCGATTTTGTGCAAAATGCGAACTCTTCTACATTATGATCACACTATTATATTAGATGTATACTACATTTATTTCTGTATATCAGTATAGAACTGATTATTCAGATATTGCAAAATAATGTACAAATTTCATTTTTCATGATTACTTTAATATTTGTTCCTTATTTTGTAGGGGAAATTACCCAGTTGTGGACATCACCCGGTTGTGGGCACCCTGGCATAAATTTCGACAGTGAACAGAAACAGCTGATCTGGCGATTGTCATTGTGCACCATGTGAGCACGATGATTCAGTGCTGACACCGAAGTGAACAGACGCATTCGCGTAGTAGCTACAGTCGATTACGTCTTTTCATCCGTAAAAATCGAAGGTAATGTATTTTTTTCTTGTGTTTGAAGTGCGATTAACCGAAGTAAATTTTGGCGAAAAAGTAATTATCCTATATTTATAAAGGGAATTCAATATATTTTGTGATTTCCTATCGGTTTCATCAAAATGTTCGCACTCAAAAATTTGCTGGTAGTTTTATGACAGCTCTGCATTTTCCAGTTGTGGGCACCAACATTCTACCAATTGTGGGCATCTTATTTTTTTCACTTAGCGCGTGAGTTTGTCCAAAAAGCTGTCAAAAATTGTTGTTGGTGTTATAACCTTCATGGGGGTTCCTGGAGGGCTGGAGGCCCACCATGAACGCTTTTCCACTTTGATTGGAGAAAAAATATTTTAATTGTCACAAAAACCAAAAAAATTGAAAATAATGTTTCCACAGAATTTTTACGGATTTTTCTGTGTATTTATAGCTATGTCAACTTCAAAAATTAATTCAAATGCATACATCTAAGCAATTAACCGACTGCCATAGCTTACGGCGTTCTTCGGAGTAGCTTGCAGCGCTACCTCAAGAAGGTCGACGCACAGCTGGGCGACATTTCGAACGTTGGAGATGGTTTTATGTTTTTTATGTTTTATTCATAGATGTGCCCAGCGTGTGCCCTCTAATTAGGTGCTATTAGACCTGCATACACTGGGATTCTGACGATAAATAATTTATTTTTTTATTCTTATATTCATTTTTGCTGCTCTGAAGGCTTTTTTTTGTCATTTTTCGTTAATCTTTGTGTCACTACAGGCCTTGAAAATTAATAAATTTAATTTTTTCCTGTATTTAGTGGCGTTTGACATAATATTTTCCCATTTTTAGAAGACTTTTCAGGAGTGCCCACAAGCAGTTAACAAAAATTTTTGGTCGGAATTGAGTACTCCCTAAAAAGCTTGAATTTTTTTTTATCAACAAAAGCGAATCAATTATATTACTAGTAGTTAGGTAAGGTTTCAAGCTTTCTATTGATATGCATATTGCTGTATAAAATTAATTTGGTCAAAAGTAATGAAGAAAATACCTAATTGTGCCCATAACTGGGCAACTTCCCCTACTAATTTTAATTCTCTGCTACCCTGAAAAATGTATTATTCCAATAAATTTATATTATTACAATTCTCTTTTCAAAATTTCATCTTAAATAGCTGGCTGATGAACTTGTTTTTTGTTTTCGCACCATTGTAAAGTGTGACAAAGGGCAATCCAATCGGATGTTTCCTTCAAATGTTTTCGTGTGCGAAAGTTATTTTCCACATAAAACGAATACCTTCTTGTTATGATGAGAATGTAATAGTAGATAGAATTGTATCATGTCTTCTGTTCAGTTCTTCAATTTGTAAATGAAAGTTTTTTTTATGGGCAAAAGCATCAATGTAGGAATATTATTTTTAAGGAAATGACACTCTTTGTATTAAATCCAGTGAATAAAATACTAAAACGTCCCATGGAAGAGGTATTTTGATCTAATTTTTTTCAGACTTAAGATAATTACAGCCCAATATGTCAAAGGCGGAAACATATTTGTAATCCTATCAACTGGTCTGATAAGAGTAGTTTATTATTTTTAACAAAAGAAAATACTTATGACTTCAAAATATCATCTTTATTCAGATATGGGAGATTTGAACATTTTTCCAGGATCATTGAAAAAATCATCTAAATAAACTATATTGCGGAATCACTTTTCTCATCACCAATAATTATTGGTCGGTTTTTTATTTAGACTAAGTTAATTGAATTTTCGGGCTCTTAAACGCTGAGGATCCTTTTACCAGTTGACAAAGGATAATAAATATATTCTTGTTTCACAGTCCGGTCCCACAATAAAAATGCACTAGACCTGAGAATAAAAGATGAACCATATAATGTAGCTGCTCAGAGAGAACACGCGTAACTTTAGTTTTTCAAGTACTACAACATCTGTGAGAACGAAGAAAATCCGAGGCGGACTTGTCAGATGTAGAGAATCTTTTTCTCGAGAAAAATACTATTTTTGAATAAAATTCCATCATTTTTTATATGTGGCAAAAATAATAAGAAGAGAAGTTCTATCCAAAATAAAAATTTTGCAAACAATAACACAGCCACAAAAAAAAATATTTTTTTTTTGGTTCTGGAGGTCAGACCAAGTTTACAATATGTTCTTGAAGTCGCTGAATCTGAAGCAGAGGTACAGAGAACCCTAGCACGTCACGGTTCTGACATAACCTCGAAAAACCTCATACATTTTTTTTCTGCTTCTGGATGTCAGACCATGTTCACTATATGTTTTTGAGATCACTAAATTGGAATCTGAGGCCCCAAAGCCCCTAGCATGCCAGGATTTTAAAAAAACCTTTAAAATACCTAAAAAAAAAACCTTATAAAAAATCGTTTTTTCGGGTCTGGAGGTCAGACAATATTTACTATATGTTTTTGGGGTCGCTGTTTCCAAATCCAAAGTCCAAAAAACCCTAGCACATCAGGGTTCTGGAATAACCTTAAAAAACCTTATGAAAAATCTTTTTTGCGTTTCTGGAGGTCAGACCATCACTGTTAAAAATAGTATTAAATTTAAAATACCAATGTATATTAAAATTAATATCTCAAGCATATGAAATCGCCATTTAGGTACGTGTTTATTAAATTTCATATACATTCATAATAATCGCTCAAATAATTCTATTTTACACAAAATCAAAATAAGATTAGCAGTAATTTTCGATTTTCAATAATAAAACACGATATCTTCTACCATTTAACCAAAATAAAAATTGGATTTCAAGTCAAAAAGTTCAATTACGCAAATGAATTACAGACCTAACCTACAATCAACTGTACTCACATTAAATTACTACCATTTAGGGCAAATTTTGGAAGGAGTTCCACATGTACGTTGCACTTTGATCATAAATTTAATATAAACTGTACAGCTATTCATATTTTAATGTATATTAAATTTCAACTACCGTGTATGCAAATGACTTCATATACATTTGTATTAAATTTAATACAGATTTTTCTAACAGTGATGTTCACTATATGTTTTTGGGGTCGCTGGTTCCAAATCCAAAGTCCAAAAAGCCCCAGCACGTCATGATTCTGACATAACATCAAAGAATCTCATGAACTTTTTTTTGGGGACTGGAGGTCAGACAATGTTTACTGTATGTTTTTTTGGTCGCTGATTCCGAATCCGAGGTCCGAAAACCCCTAGCACTCAGGGTTCTGACGTAACATCAAGAAACCTCATAAAAATGTTTTTCGGGTCTGGAGGTCAGACCATGTTTACTATATATTTTTGGGGTCGCTGAATCCGAGTCTGTAGTCTCAAAAACTCCATTACGTGAGGGTTCTGATTTTTAAAGAAACTTGTGACAATTATTCATCCGACTTGCGTGTGTCTGCATCCAGGACATCTCCTCGCGGTGACGGCGGGCAGACGGAGTGAGTTTGTGATTCGGCTAAGTTATTGGATTGCGGCTTTGATGTCGTGATGGCGGGCACACGCAAGCGCTTTACAATGCAGAAAGTCGGATCCACAGAATTCGGATGCAGCGACCCCAAAAATATGTAATAAACATGGTCTGACCCCAGGACTCGAAAAGATTTGTTTATGAGGTTTTTTCAGGTTATGTCGGAACCCTGACGTGCTGGGGTTTTCTGCACCTCGGATTTGGCTTTTACGACCCCCCAAAAAAAAAACAGTAAACATGGTCTGACCTCCACACCCGGGAAAAGAATTTTTATAAGGTTTTTTGAGGGTATGTCAGAACCCTGACGTGCTTTGATTTTTTGAACCTCAGATTCGGATTCAGCGACCCCAAAAACATTTCGTAAACATTGTCTGACCTCCACACCCGGGGAAAGAATTTTTATAAGGTTTTTTGAGGGTATGTGAGAACCCTGACGTGCTTTGATTTTTTGAACCTCAGATTCGGATTCAGCGACTCCAAAAACATATCGTAAACATGGTCTGACCTCCAGACAGGAAAAAAGATTTTTCATAAGAGTTTTTCTGATGTTATTTCAGAACTTTTACGTTCTGGGATTTTTTTGGCCTCGGATTCAGATTCAGCGACCCCAAAAACATATAGTGAACATGGTCTGACTTCCAGACCCGAAAACAAATTTTTTTTTGTGGCTGTCTAATTTAAGACATTTTTCATGAAAAATAATCTTTTCTCTCTTGAATAATACTGTCAATAATAATATTGCAATTCTTTGAGGTATAAATAAGTACGTTTGCTTCCCCGCGCGTCTACCTCAATGTAAGGTTTAATAAAAATTGATTAGGAGAGACCACCCTACGGTAGATAAGAAAGCTACAGTAGATAATCAATGACTAAAAGCCCAAATATACTTATAATAATGAATGCTTATTTCAAGTTGATAATATATAAAGTGTACTAACTATTAAATGAATTGAAATAATTATTTCATATACAATGGTATTTTAAATTAATGATTCTCTTTCATAGGTTCACTACGTATTGTAGGGCGGTCTCCCCTATATGAATTAAAAATGCAATGATCCACCATAATTTTATTGTTTAATCTATGAAACCAAAGAAAAAGCATCAGCAATGGAATTTAAGCTCACCGAAATTATAACTAAAGAGTTTTTAATGTCAGTAATTTGCTGACAAACAGTTGGGCGCAGAAAAATATAAGTTGCAGACAAATGAAGAAGGCGACAGTTGGATTTCCCAAACCGTTATAAAAAAAGTTTCTTCAAATGTACAAAGATAAATATTATAAGCAGTTTATTTTTTTTTAACTTTTTAGAGTCTGTCATTAGCAAGAAACTTCTATATTTTTTACGTTTAAGTGAGCGTACTGTATCTCATTATGGAAAAATTAAAATATTCGATAATAAATAGGGGTGTGCAAAATTTTGAAAAACCCGAACTAGACACACAGTGGGAGGAACCGAGAATTTACTGTTCATAACCCACTACAGCCTACAATTGAGCCGCTGGATGGTGTAAGGGCATATACAATTCACAAGGCCGTTCCGCTTGACCCCTGTTATCATTAAAATCGATTTTGAAAATTACGTTTTTGAAACATATGGCTTTGTAGGAAGTCTATAAGCCATACGTTTCAAACATTTAATTTTCAAAATCGATTCTAAAGACAACAGGGGTCAACTGGAACGGCCATGTGAATTTCATATGCCCTTACACTTTTCGACGGCTCAATTCTTCACCGACTTTGATGTTTTTTTAGAAATTCTCAGGATCAAATCCTGCTGAACGACTTCAGGCCCAATTTTTCAATTCCAATCTGTGGAATTTATTATTCAAACAAATAGAATGCCGAAGTTGGACATTTTAAGAATAATAGTTGAAGATATTTCTTTAGAACAAAATATGAATTAAGCAACTAGCGTGGTAAACAGTTTCAAATTATTAATAAATTTGAAAAAATTATTTAAAAAAAGTAACATACTTGTAATGGAAGAACAGTATTGAGCGAAAATACATTATTTTAATTTATTAAAAGCCAATAACGTTCATATTTAGTTTATTCAGTTTTCAAGAATTATGGTGCAATACCAGCATTCTCGATTAGCAACAATAGAAGACTCAATTCAGAAGAAGACATAACATAAACTTTAAGATACCTTCACCTGATTCGATGAGATTCAGTGAAGACAAAAATTTTTCTCATGGAATGTTATAGTATAGCAAAATAACATAGCAAAATAATTTTTCTGAATCATTTTGTTCATGAAAGTTACGATTTGCTAATATTATTTAGTAACAATATTGATTGAGAATCGCCGCTATCAAGACGCAGTGAAGTGATCATTACTTCAAAACCGCTTATTCAGACACAGAAAAAATTAAGAGTAATCTTTAC
>CAKNXH010063311.1:35827-76307 GCA_932178445.1 Andricus quercusramuli
CAACAGTGATAAGATGAGGAAGAGGATTTTTATTTTATAAATATTGACCAAGATGACGAAATTTGAAATTTAATGTACGTCCTGAAGAGGAAAACGACACAAGTTTTCGAAATGTTGGCAGTAGACAATAAAGGATTTTTAACATCTTAATCTACTTTTGGTCTGAAGTATTTCAATTTTTTACCATCTTCATATATTATTCATAAACTTATATTACTCAGACAAAAAAACATCGCTTTAACACCATTACGAATCAAAGTAAACATATTATTATTATACCATGAGGCCATTTCCCTTTCGGGATAGGCGCAACCAAAATGCTGGCAATAGGAACGTTAACCCTTAAAGTGCCCACGGGGTATGAGAAGACCCCGCTTTTTTTTGCGCGATTATACTGAAGCCACCTTTTTCAATTTGGGTTCTGTGGTGCCCTTTAGCGTTAGTTAAACATCTCTTCTTTCGATCGACACAGTTGGCAAGTGGCTGCGTAGATTATTTCAGCTTCTGCATACGTGTGAAGCAGTCGCCGTCTCGTCGAGGGTCGCCCACGACCCCACTTTTTTCGAAGTTGCACTATAATACATTTTTTTTCTTGAAGAGCTATATTTCGAAAATTACAGGTTAAATTTGTAGGTTAAAATATCAAACATTGACTGAGTGATGATTTTTTCGCGGAAAAGTCATTTTTCACGTTTTCGTAAGATTTTTATTTTTCTAACACGCAGCAAAAACTTGTTCGTCAATAAAGCCTTATATACACACTAGGAGGATAGTTGAAGAGTATTCAGTATTTTTTTGGAAGTGAAATAACGGCTACTTTCTTTGCAATATGACATTTTCCGACGGGGGTCGCCCACGACCCCACATGGCACTTTGTGTTATTAATTATTACATAGAATGGCGCTTTAAGGGTGAAAGACGTAAAGCATTATTTCACTACAGTATTCATCCTCGAAAATTATCTATAATATTGGGCTGCATCCAGTCATCCCGAAAAATGGGTAGAGCTGGATAAGAGGATCGTCTAGTCGTCCCGAATTTTCGGGATGACTAGCCAAGCATATGAAAAATTTTTGACTTGTCATCCCGAAATTCGGGGCGACAAGATATGTAATTCGATAATATTGATATGCAATTTGCTTAGTGACCAATTTCATTACAAATCAGGTAGAGAGGTAAAACCTAGAGTGCCAGAATGATTTAGTATAAGGATATATGATTCTATAGTCAAAATAAAAGATAACATATGTAATAGTTTAATCAACAAATTTTTATTTTTATTTCTTAGTCATTTAAAGATTATCTGCCAATTCTGAAAAATTCAGAATTTATTTTCTGAAATTCTTGAAAATGGATTTTCTCAAAAACCCCACCGAATTTTTTTTTCTGAGAAAAATAGTTGACAATATGTTCTACATATCTCGAGAAATTCGTTTGTAGTAAACCAGTGCCTCATATTGCAAATCTGTTTTTAGAAAAATCTTATTTTTGCCCTTTTTGTCGGAAACAACGGAGGGAACAAAAAAATATTTACATAAAAGTTTAAACATCTAGAAAAATTTCACGAAAAAATACCCCTTGCTGTTTTGTAACTTAAAAACCGATAAGTTTCTCGGCCTCAAAAATGGTTGAGTCCCTTTTTTCAATATTTGTAAGAAGTTTCTGTTAATATAGAAAAGGCATTCTATCAGTTTGTTTTCTCCAAAGGAAGGATTTAAGAGAGGTAGCTACCATCAGAATTATTGCGGAATATGCCTAAATATCTCGTAGAAGAAGTATTCAGAGTTGAAAATATCCATTAGTTAACAATGACCATAATTTTTATTAATATGAATCAATGTTTTACGAAAAAAAACGAAAGATATGTGTCGTATATATTATCAGCTTTTTATACAAACAATTTCTCAATTGTTGTGTTGGAGAAAATGTACTTCTAAGAATTTTCGATAAACATCTACCGTTTTGTCATCCATCATAATTTTTGAATTTTCTGGAGATCAGTTGCATGAGCAAAGATTCTTACTTCGAAGAAAGGAAGAATATACTGAATAAATACCCTACTTTGGAAAAATCTGCATTTTGAGCAAAATTCTGTCATTTTTTGATAAATCGCAGGTAATATTTGAATGCTGGCAACAAATAAAAAAAAAGTAAATGAACTATAAAATATTTGTTCCTTTAGTTCCATCATAGAATGATTATCCAAGTACCATGATCTACACTTTTTTTCTCAATCGTTTTTCATACTGAGGAGTGGCAGCTCATAGTTCTATATATATATTACAATTTTCCAGAGTAATGAAGTCAGTTTAATTTTCGAGAAAGTAAAAATGTATAATCTACCTTGTGGAAAATAAATAAAAATTTGAATTATTTTCGATTTTTGACCTGATGATTTTTAAAACTGTTTATTCATAATTGTAAATATACTATGTTCCTCCACATATAATGCTAATTATGGAAAAATGGAAAAACCATACCAAGGTCAATAGCCGGTTTCGTCTTTCGCACCAGGACTATCAAATTCCATAGCTGAATTTGGATTTTATTATTCCATTTTTCTCTTGCCTCTCACTGCTAATTCTTATTCTTTTTCAAAATTTCACTTAAAATTTTCCAATCTTCTTTTCACAGAAAAAACTAGGAGTAAATTTCGTTGCAAGTAATTTCGTATTTTTTTTCGCTGGTGTAAGTAGAATATAAATATTGCCTATGGTGGAAGTAATCTGTCTGCTATTACCTGCTGTGATGGGTAAACAGGGCATATTGCAGTGAGTTAAGAGTAACTGTCATTTCTTCTTGCAATAAACCAACATCTTACTAAGTATTGAATAGAAAAGATATTGTTAAATAGTAATAGTAAAAATACATAAATAGAAGTATTATAATTATTGGTGATCAGTAAACTTAGGAATTTACTTTTTACTTCTGTAGATTTTATTTTTAAATCAAGATGTAACCTATGAGTGAAAAAATGACCGCTAAAATGCTCACTACCAATGGAGGTTAGCTGTTTTTATATGAAGGATAATTTAGTATAATAAAGAATGAAACGCGGTTAAAAGGTCTGGGCACAGTTTTTCCATGTAGGTGTTAAATAGGGGTTTTGAATGGGTCATTGTTTCATATGTGCAGAAAAAACACGTGTATAATACTCGGGTACACGCAGAAAAAAGAAATGTAATATTTACTAATCAAGAAATGTAAAGTGTTTTTTGTAACCGTAACAGTAAAAACTGCTCTCAATGAAGGGGTGAAAATTTCAGAAGCACTAAGCATTTCGTAAATGTCACAATGAAATTAGGGTGAATTTAACGGCAATCCTTTAGTAAAATAAACCTCTATTCTCTGGAATGAAATGCGGTAAGATATGTAAATTCCACTGAACCGAGATTACAATAGTGGTGCAGTGAACATTACAGAAGGATCGGTACGTGCTACCGATCCGAATAGTTTGTTTAGCTCGTCCTCAAAGTCGTAATAACTCAACCTATCCGCGCGGACCACTGGATGAATTCATGACGCCATCGGCAATGGATGGATTGCATCACCTAAAAAACATTTATTTTCGACATTTCTGTGACAGTCGTCACATTACTCCATATTTAACTCAGCAATGAAGGGGTTTTATAATAAATAACACAATTTTGGATAGCAAACAAGTCGCGTACAGTTGAGAGTATTGGAGCAAGACGGTTTTGCGTTCCGCGACTGTACCAGCTGACTAATATGGATACCGATGAATTATACGTATATCCAATAATATATCTCAGAATCAACCGTTTGTTTATTCATCAATTATTTTTTACCCATTTTTTTACAATTTATAGAGCTGTCCAAACTATAGTCTGCACCGTTAACATCAGTTAGATCTGTTTGTATTATCCGTAAAATTTACATGATAATTCGTAATTGCAGCATCGAGGAATAGTGCAGAATATAGCGACTGGATCGGTAAAATCTACCGATCCGCAGGTCAACAGCACTTGAGAATCGGTACTGGTAACCATCAATGATAGTCATATTCAGTTGCCTATAGTTGTAAAATTTACTGAACTGACGTGTTGTCCATATACATACTTGGAAGATCGGTAGATTTAACTTGGGTTTCAGTAAAATATTATTATTATTATTATTATTATTATTATAGATTAGCAGCTCGAACTCGAAAGTTCATTGCCTCATCTACCCGAGACCGCCACACATCTCTGTCCTGTGCATCCTCCATCCAGTTTATGTAATCATGTCCTAGTTCTTTTAGATCATCCCTTACATTTTTCTCCCATCTGTTTCTCGGTCTGCCTAGGGCTCTCTTACCAGTCGGTCTCCCTCTTAAAACTTGCGCCACTGTTCTTTCATTGCCCATTCTTGCTACATGCCCCGCCCATTTCAATTTACGCGCTTTCTTTACTCTATTAATATTTGCTGACCCGTAGAGGGCATGCAGTTCATCATTATGCAGTTTTCTCCATTCGCCAGTCTCTTCGTCCCTCTTTGGACAATAGATTTTTCTAAGTACTTTATTTTCAAAAACTCTAAACCTATTCTCCTCTCCTTTCGTCAGCGCCCACGTTTCACACCCGTACATGACGACCAGCATTATTATTGTTTTGTAGATTCTTACTTTGATGTTTCTCGATAGCAATCGCGATTTCAGTAGTGTGTTTGCTGCATAATAGCACCCATTGCCAGCGTGCAGCCGCGCGTTGATTTCCGTTTTAATCTTAGTTTCGCTAGTTATAATAGACCCGAGGTATTTAAACTCGCTAACCCTTTCGAATTTCATATTTCCGGCCATAAGATCCCCGTCTTCATTACTTTGTTCGGATCTGACGACGGTCATATATTTTGTCTTCGATTCGCTAACTTCCAAGCCAATATCTTTGGCTTTTGTGATGAAGATTTCTGCATTTTTAACTACCGTTTCTTTATCATCCCCTAGTAAGTCGAGATCATCCGCATATCCAAGAATTTGTATTACCCCATTGAGGGTAGCACTGGTCGGATTCGCCTGCACTTGCCTAACCACGTATTCCAAAACTAAGTTAAAAAGGACGCACGAAAGTGCATCGCCCTGTTTCAGGCCATCGCGGATCGAAAACTCTTCAGATAAACTGCCATTTACGCGTATTCTACCCCTACTGCCGCTTAAGCAAATTTCGATAAGTCTAACCAATTTTCTTGGTACACCCAAGAACTCTAGGATCCAGTGCATTCGTGCGCGTATAATAGAGTCGTAAGCTTTTTTGAAATCGATAAATAGCTGATGCACTACTTCTTTAAATTCCCATTTTTTTTCTAGCAGTTGTCTAATTGTGAACATTTGATCGCTTGTAGATCGGTTTCGGCGGAATCCACACTGATAATCCCCTAGGATTTCCTCGGCAAAAGTAGTCAGTCTACTTAGGATTACATTAGACAGTATCTTGTAGCACGAAGGTACAAGTGAAATTCCCCGATAATTGTTAAAGTCAGTTCTATCGCCTTTTTTAAAGATGGAAATAACGATAGAGGTATTCCATTCTTCAGGTATGCGTTCTGTTTTCCAAACTGCGCGTATTAATTTAAAAATTTGTCTTGTGAGGCAAGGGCCTCCATTTTTTATCAGTTCTGACGGTAGGTCGTCAATGCCCGCGGCTTTGTTATTTTTCAACTTCTTTACAGCCATTTCTATTTCTATATACGCAGGATCATCAATTAATAGATCAGCAGTGTGGATTTCGCCGAGATTACCTTCAACGGGGGCTTCGCGTACATTTAATAGTTTCTTGAAATAGTCTTTCCATAAATTCAGTCTCTCTGTCGCATCGGCTACTAGATTGCCATTTTCGTCCCTCATTACTTCCGTTCTACTTTGAAAGCCTTTCCTTATAAAATTGATTCCCCTGTACATCTCACGCGGGTTATATTGTTTATTATGCGCTTCTATTGCTAGTATTTTATTCTTTTCCCACACCCTTTTCTTGGATCTATAGAGCCTATTTGTACTTTTGCTAATCTCGAGATATTTCTTATGAGTTTGATCGCACTTATTTTGTAAACTACTTAGTCTGGCCTTCCGACGTTTTTCAAACCAGAGTTTGCACTCTTCGTCAAACCATGGTTTGCTTTTTGTTACTTTCTTTAAACCTATCGTAAGTTTCGTGGCTGTCTTTATCGCCCTTTTCATATTGCTCCACAGGGTTTCCGGGCCCTACTCGCAATTATTGTTATCGTCTCTCTGTTCTTGGAGAGCGTCGAAACTATTAGAAATCTCAACTTGATAACCTAATGTTTCTGTTGCTGTTTTGAACTTATCTATATTGGAACGAACTGTTGCTCTGTGCGGCTTGTTTTCTTACTTAACGCTAGCCTAGATCTTAGTTTTACTGTCACGACTAAATGGTCTGAATTTAAATCCGATCCCCTATGCGATCTTATATCGAGAATTTTTTGTATGACGTCTTCTGTCAATTAGAACGTGATCAATCTGATTATGAGTGATACCATCTGGTGATGTCCAGGTGGCCTTATATAGATTTTTATGCTTGAAATATGTGCTTTTGACAACAAAGTTCTTTGAAGCTGCAAAGTTTATTACTCTAGTTCCATTATCATTACTGACGTCATGCAAACTTTCTGATCCTATTGTGGGCCTATACATCGGTTGTTTTCCAATTTTCGCGTTGAAATCTACCAATACTATTTTTGCGTCAAAAGTTGAGAACTTGTGAAAAACCTGCTCGATTGTTCCGTAAAAAAGATCTTTAGTGTCTTTTTTGTGCGTGTCGAGTGAAACTACGAAACTTAATTGAATCTTTCGAGTCAAAAATTAAAAATTTGTGGTTTGGCATCCAAAAGAAGTACACAAAAATGGTTGAAATCACTGAATGTCTTCTGTTCCGGGTTTTCAATTTATAAATTGAAGATTTCTCTACGAGGAAAAACATTATGGCGAATTGTTGCTGAGTAAAGTCATTCTTGATGAACAGTATACCAAATTAGGAAAATGAATTTTTCGCACTGTCCGAACGTTTAGCCTCGGTCACCTTATCAATAAAAATTTGTACTAGCACGGATAGTAAAGAATGAACGATCCTCTATAGCTTTTTGGAGAAAGTTCTTCTCAACATTTTCAAAAATGTTCTTGCTAAGAGAATGACACTCCTTGGATCACATAGACTAAATGAAATGCAAAAACTGTGCTCAACTGATAAGATTTGTAAGATGATACAAATTTTCAAACTTTAGTACATTCTTGAAATACAATAGACTTTCATTTATATTCTAGTTCAGATATATAAGTCTAGAAGTAATTTTGAGGCGAGAAAATAACAATTCTTTTGATTCAACCCTCAAACGGAACATTCAACAATATTCAATAATATTCAACAAATTTTTACACTGTATCCCCTTGTATATTTCATAATTCTAATGCTTCAACGATTTTTTCTAAGTCAACTTCCTCCTGGAATCTTCTTGAACAGGCTACTTTCTTCCCTCTGTTCGCCGATCTCGCGTTGAAAGTCTGGCTGAAAAATTTTAACCAAGTATTAATATATATTTATCAAAACATAAAGTGCGCTTGAAATACTTGAGCGAATGACATTCGAATCTCCATTTAAACCACTAATGCATTAACTTGCCATTTCATAAATGTAATGCTTAAACGCTTTTACCAAATAAACTTCCTTCCGGAACCCTCTTGACATATTTATTATCATATTGCAGTCAAGGAGATTCATTACTTACCGATTTTCATTTTTTTGATTATTTGAGTATCCAAGAAACCTCGGAGACCTATGAAATATCCTGGTGAATCTCATACAAGTGTCCAGTTATGCCATCGAATTGTATAGTCGCCTCGACATCAATATAATTTTCCATTCCAGTTAAGATTAATGGGAAGATAACCTGGAATCGAAAATCAAAATATTGGAAATTATATGGAATATTTTCATTTTATTTCCTGCCTTGAAGTCCACTTTCTAATCGACAGTAACTGCCTAATATCTTAACTATCATTTTAGGATTTAAACTATTCTCAAATTCATTCATAAATTTCTTTATCCGCTTTACCTTGAAAAAAACTAAAAGAGAAACAAAAAACGTTTCCTCTACGATAGTTTCAACACGATTTGTTCCAACATTCTTTTAGTTTCGCGTAACTGGTGCTTGATCTCAAAAATTTCATCAGTGTTGTTTGTAAACTGCGAAGTAAGTTTCTCAACCGTAGTTTGTAAAGTAGTATCTTTATTCTCTCCTTTCTTGTTTGGGATATAAGAAACCGACTCGTTACAATCTTGATATTCATCGTCTAGAAGTGGACTATTTTTTTGAGCAATTTCATAACCTTCTTTAAGAATTTCTCTGGGAAGTCTCTTTTCGAGTGGATTTAATGGTCTTACTAGAAGAATATGTTTTCGAATTTGAGAATCTGTTTTATTAGACATTAATCTTTTAAGAAATGAGGAACGTCTTATTTTTCGCTCTGCCATTTCCGTGGAAACAATCAGTTTCGTCGTTCGAATAAGTTTGGTAAGACCTGCCTGATCTCGTAAACCTTTTATGTCGTGCACAGCTATACCAACCAGCAAGTTCATCAAAATTATGACGATGAAAATCACAAAAAGGGTGAACAGAACTTGCGAACAAACAGACAATGGACGACGAGCAAGCATGTGACCACTTTCACTCCATTCTGGATGGTATGTAAGTCCCTCAAAGTCAAGATCTCCAGTCATCATTGTTAGAATTTTTGTCAAACCGGTTAATAGATTTGCAAAAGACGGTTCTCCATCGAAAATCACACAGAAACTCAGAGCGAATCCAATAAGTAGTCCTGAATAAGCGAACAAAAGTTTTGCAAATTCAAATTGGATATGAGTAAACATCGCAACATAAGTGCCGAATTCTGGCAGTTGGCCAATCATGAACATCAGGTTTGTCCAAGCAAAAAGAACAGAAAACGCACCGATATGTTTCTGCCAATTATAAGTTCTTCCTGTATAAATAAAAGACGTAGCGAATACACTCATTATAACTATAGAGTCCAGACTGTTGTCTATATTCCAGAGGTACTCTTTATAGTTCTTACAAGTTGTGAAACTCAGAATTTTCCTCGGTATCATGAAACAAACAAAGGCCAACCAAATGTACCAATCAAATTCAACAACTTGTTTGTTAAAGTAATAACAAATAACATTGCCATCATTAATGCTGGCATTATTTTCCTGAGGGAAATTGTAACACTCATAAGTTAAAGCAGTTAATACATAAGTACTCATGAAGATCAGCATGAGTGCGTAGAAAAAAATGTTGAGAAGGTAAAACTTTTTTATCCTTCCCCACTTTAGGTAGATGAATGCCTTGACTAGAGGATGAGATAAAAGCTCTGTCAGATTCTCCTGCATAAAGGTGTTGATAAAACTAGTATCGGGTTTGCCATCATTTGGAAGGAGAGGAGCGAAATCGAATCTCATCTCAAATTCCCTGTTTTTATTACGTGGGTGTCTCATCAGTATAGAAGAATCCATCTTCATTTGAAATGCTTGAAAGGATTCTGGTATTTTTCGTAAAATAATATTCAACGCTGACACTCCTTTGCTTGTCGTTGCACTTAGATCCGCACCATTCATAATCAGCATTTCAACACACTCTGATTGTTCTCCTAAAGCTGCAAGATGAAGAGGCGAAAACCCTGTTTTGTCTATTAGATTAACCATCGCACCATGTTTCAGTAATAGCTCTACTATTTCAATATTTAAGACAGCAGCCATTACGGCGTAATGCAGTGGAGTCCTATTCATTTCATCCAGAGCATTTACATCAACTTCTGGTTTCTGTAGTAAGAGTTCACAACATTTTAATGATTGGACACGACAAGCTAAATGAAGGGGGGTTTCTCCACTGAGGTTTTTGTAAGTGGGGTTAGCCCCTCGTTCGATGAATAATGCTGCAACTTCTTCTGACTTAATTTTAATAGCGTAGTGCAAAAGTGGGATCATGTGTGGGTTATTTACTATGTTATTCATGTCACCACCATTATCCAAAAGAATTTTGGCATTTTCAAGACGGCGGCCAGCTGCAGCTGAGTGCAAAGCACAATGACCATAAAGAGGGCTGACGTAGTTCAAATTTGCGCCTCTCTCAACTAGGAATTTCAGACAATTACTTTCTTCGGAAAAAGCAGCAAACATGCCTGCAGATGCATTTTGAAATAGGATATTATTGACGTCTGCTCCAGAGGCTTCTAGTCCGGCTAAAATGTGTGGTATTCCACGAATGCAAGCCCAGGTGAACGCAATACTTCTAAATCTCTCGTCAAAATCTGGAAAGAGAATTCCATCTCTTTCAGGTACGTTACCATTCTCCATTTCTGTAAGTACTTTCATTTCTGCTAGGTTTACTGTATTCCATACTTCTTCAAGTATGTTAACTCCATCAATTTCCACACCTCTTAAAGATTCAAGATTTTCGAAGTAGAAGGACTCGTCTATAGGTGGTGGTGCTCCAATGTCTATTTCTTCTTGTTCATAACGAGTTGTTTCTGCAATACTGATTGTTGCTGAACGAATTTTTGTTGTTGGTTTTTTAGATTTGAACGCTTTCTTTAATCTGGCGAAGAATAGATTGCTTTTTTTTATATTTCGTTGTTGTCTGTCATTATGAGATGAGGATAGCATGAACACAGGTGACGTCTTTTGAGAAATGTCATGAATCCGCTGAAGACCATCCTTTCAAAGAAGAATACAAAATTAAATTATTTTTTTTATACTTTAAGAACCTAATTACACATAATAATAAAAATTAAAGAGCTTCATACCATCGAGAAATACAAAATCTATAGTAACTAAATCTATAGCAAGTAACAAGAATTTAGCTTAAAATTCTAAATATAAAATTTTTCGTTAAATAGTAAACTTCTCCGTTATCAGCAGACTGTTGATTTTTCTGGAATTAGTTTTCACACTTAAGCAAAGTTTTCACTTGTGATTTTACAGCTGAAACTTTGAACTCTAATCGTATGAATGATCAAATTCTGATGATGACTTCTAATTCATCATTGAAAAATTATAGAATTTGATTTATATTCATGAATTACATTTTTCTTATTTGTTATATTTATTCAGTTAAAAGCTCATCGTTTGATAAATGTCTGATACAATATTCTGAACATTGTATTAGACATTTACATTATGTGTGTGTGGACGTCATACTTTTTGATGAACGCGATAACTTGAGAATGGTAGCAGATAAATTGATTTTGGACTAGTGTTTCATGACGAGACGATAATAATTTCTCGTTCCTCGACTGATCTGGTTTGGCTTCGCCAACTTTTTCCTTTACAAATAATTGTCTAACCACCTGTTTCTCTCAGTATCGATCGCCTCAGAAAAGTGAGTGATTTTGGTCGAGCACCGAGAAGTCTCGCTTTTGAATAGCAGGTGCGCGTTATAATGAAGAAATATAAAATCTCTTTACCAGTTGAACGCGTATGATTAATAAAGAATCAATTTATGGACTTTACTATTTTGAGAAGTTGAAGCTTCAATTTTGAAAGTTTTAGAGAGAAATTAGAATTTTTCATTCTAAAAATGAACAAGTTTTGAAGGTTATGCCATATGAGATCTTCAATAAACTTACCCATAATCTATAACGAATTCTAGCTTTAATTATGATTATGAATATGAGTGATTTTGCCATCAGAATTCCATTTACGTTAAATATATGTAATAAGTTGTGAAGAGAAATAAGAATTTAAAAATTAATCTAAATGAACTATTAGCATAATTTTGTATTTGAAAATATCAATTTATAAATAATTCTCAAATTTTTTAAATTAATTGAAAATACTTCAAATTTATTTAACAAAGCACATGCGTATTACTGTCTCAAAATTCCAAGAAATTCCTCATTTGTGATTTTTTCGCGTAACATCGAGTAAATAAGATTCGAATTTTTCAACTGTGAGATTTGTATTTTTCTTTTCATATGGAGAACCAATTTACAAATTAATTTACCTTCTTCGTAGAGACATAATTTAGGAAATTATATCAGGAAATTGTCTTCGTCACCTCCATAATCTCATTTGAAAACTAACCTTTAATTTGCCTGATTTTTACTTCAAAATTTAAAATAAAAGTAATCGCTCTTGAATTTGTTGAATAAATTTTAAACTTTTGAGTTCAGAAATATTTCGCTCGTTTCTCGGATCGTTTTGATCGAATGCATTACTAGTGTTGAATTGAAAAATAAAACTTTTTTCAATGTTAAATCTCAAATTTCTGTGAATGAAGCGTTTTTCACAAAGTATTTTTTTTTCTTCATTCACCCTTAAAAATAAATTGTGAATAAATTTACGAAGTTTAATAATTTCTGTCTTACAATATGAAATCATTTGAAAAAATTGTAATTATCAATTCAATCAATAGTTGTTGATAAGTCAACTGAAATCTTTTTTAGATGAAAAATATTTTTTCTGAAAATTTGTCTTTTTAATTTATATGTTCATCTTTTTTTAGTAGAAACATTGCAACTTTCTTGGACAGAAATGCAACTGTTTTGTTAAAACTTCAACTATATCCTAGAAAATTAACTTTTTGTTAAAAATTTGTATTGTTCTGTAGAAAAGTCTACTGAAATCCTGTTGGATGAAAATTCAACACTTTTTTTGAAAACTTGTCTTTTTGATTTAAAAATTCTCCGGTCGAATTTTCATTTTTCTTGGACAATGCAACTATATAGCAGAAGATTAACTTATAGTTCACAATTCTTTTTTTGGTGTAGGAAAGTGAACTGGAATCTTCTTTGGATGAAAATTTAACTATTTTTTAAAGTTTTTTTTTCATTCGTCTGTTTTAAAAGGAATATTTCATCTTTCCTGAATAAAAATGTAACTGTTCGGTTGAAAATTCAACTCTTTTTTGAAATTTTGTTTTTATGATTTCAAAATTCACCTGCACTAGCAGAAATTACATCTTTCTTTGGTAAAAATGCAACTATTTGGTTTCAAATTCAACAATTTTGTTAAAAAGTTATACTTCTTGGTTGAAAATTCTGCAATTCTGTTGAAAATTTAACCATTCTGTAGAAAATGTACTTTTTGGTCAAATTTAATATTTTGGTGTTAAAAATAGAACTGAAATCTTTTCTGTATGAAAATTCAACTATTTAAAAAAAAAATTGTAATGAAAATTCATCTGTTTTTAGAGAAATTTTAACTTTCTTGGGTAGAAATGCAACTTTTTGGTTGAAAATAAACCTATTTTGTTTAAAAGTCATACTTTTGGTTGAAAATTCTGTCTGGTTGAAAATTCAACCATTTCGTAGAAAATTTACTTTTCGTTTAAGATTCATATTTTGGTGTTAAAAGATGAACTGAAAGCTCCTCTGGATGAAAGTTCAATTAAAAAAGAAAATTGTTTTTCTTTATTAAAAATTCATCTGTTCTAGTGCAAATTTCATCTCATTGGATGCAAAATTGAATTTTGTTCGTAGAAAATCACTTTTTGTTAAAAAAATTCATATTTTGATCTTTAAGCGTCAACTGGAATCTTTTCTGGTTGAAAATAAGTCTTCTTTGCTTCAGTATTTTACTATTTTATTTGAAAGATTGGATGAATTAACTTTGTTATGAAATCATTTTTTATGAAAAGTTATATTTTTAGTTGAAACTTCATCTCTTTGGTTGAAAGTTTAACTATTTTGTTGAAAATTGATCTTTTAAAATTAAAAATTCAACTACTTTATTTATACATTTTTAAATTTATTTTTTGTATTGAAGGCTTATGTCTTTGTTTAAAAATGTAACTGTTTAGTGGAAAAGTCTTTTTTTTTTGTTTAAAATTGATTTCTTAACTGAGAATGTGACTTTTCCATTTTTTTAAGATTGATCTTCAATCTTTGTAGAGAAAATTCGTCTTTTGGCTTGAAGATTCAATTCATTCAATTCATTCAATTCATTCAATTCATTCAATTCATTCAATTCATTCAATTCATTCAATTCATTCAAGATTCATGTTTTTTGATTGAAATATAAACTATGACACTTTTTGTTGGGAATTTATATTTATAGGTTGAAAATTCAATTATTATGTTAAAAATTCAATTATTTTGTTGAAAATTCAAGTATTTTGTTGAAAACCATCTCTTATAGTAGAAAAGACATTTTTTGTTGAAAATAAATTAATAAATTTGAAAATTTTCAATTTTTAATTGAAATAATGTTTTATTCCGCTTATGAATGATTCTATGTCAAAAGTATTTCAAGATTAAAATGCTGGTATTTGAATATCAATGATCAAGAAAAATCAAAATTAGACAAGGAAAAATGAGGGAATTTTGAAAATGAAGACCTTGGACACCCTGCCTAATTCTACTTGCAATAACTAGTGAAACATTTTTGGAAATTGAAAATTACGAAACATTTTGTTACAGTTTGTTACAGAAGGGAGGGGGTTCTCAGCCTATAATCCGTTACGTAATTTAAGTACGGCCCCTTATATTTCTGTTACCATTAGGAATTTAATGAAACTATTTGTAATTTTCAGAAGCTGTTTCTGAATTTGGATAAAAGTTCAGTATATTTGATACACTATATATTCAGTAACTTCAGTAACTCAGAATTTAATTACGTTCAATTTTGCCCTTCTGAAATTATGTCTTTAATTTTTTCCTCCAAATCACACCCACAGAATGAACAATGACATATTATCGCCTTAATTACGGACAAAAATTAATTTCATACGTTTATTTCCGAAAAAATTGGTCTAAAACAATAAAACTTTATTTAATCAAATACGAATTTGTTATATAATGGGTTGTTAATATCTGAGTGACGTAGATATTTATTAAAAAGTGTTACAGTTAACCAAATTAAAAAAGTAGATTTTTCTACCCATCTTCAAAAAAAAGTTACAAGTAAACAATAATTAATTGTTTGAACATTTAGTAAATTCTTCAAACAAAGATGAAACGTCAAAAAAGTGCCTTTTAATGAGTTGGTACGAAAACAATTATTTGAACAGAAAAATTGTTTAAACAATTGAAAATTAGATTTAAAATGCTTCAAAACATTTCGCATATCGAATAAAGATAATTTGTGGCAAAAAAGGGAAAAACAGAGCTTATAGGTGCCAATTTAGCGCAAAATTGTCAATTTCAGTTTTTGGGGCATTTCTGAAGCTCAATAAAGGGGGTTGGGTGGTTCAACATTCAACGTAGAGTAGTGAAAATTATTCGCTAGAGACTTCCATGTGAAACTTATGGGATTATTCAGGCCTTTGCGGCAAGTCTTAATATTGAACGATTTGGATCAAACTTGGAGGGATTTTTGTTTCCGGAAACCTTATAAGATGGGGGGGCGGGAGGGTGCTCTCTAATCGAAAGTAAAGTTTTTGGACAAAGCTAGTGGGTACACTGAACAAATAATGTCCCATATGTTTTAAATTTCCTGATAGTTCAATTCTCAACAAACCTCGCGTATTGAAAAATATTTTTCTTTACAAATTACAATGCATAACCTGAAATTGCCTACAGCATTTTGCTCATCGATGTTAGGCATTTTGCTAATCGCCTTCGCGCATGATGCAGAATCGACGATTTTCGATTTCTGTAAACGGTGGCCAAACGAGGATTTTTGCATTTATGTATAAAGAAAAAGGTATAGTCTGTATTGTGAAAAAAAATATAAATAAAATTATGATGCCTCCTGAGAATTTTCACCGAATACGAACAAAATTTTTGGGCCCCCTTTCAAAATAACTTGATATTGGTTATCTTTTGACCGACTAATGTGATTTTCTTCGAAAGAAATAGACGATAAGTAAAGTTTTTTCTGATATAAACTTTCAATTTTGCGACAGAAAAAGTTCCCACAATATTGCTTGACTTTCTTCTCCCTCATAGATTTTGAAAAATGTGTGAAAGAAATCAGTTTTTTTTTTAATTTGAGGTTTTTGGTTCAGTTTACGTGAAACTTCTAAAACGCAAAAAAATGTTCACAAACCGAACAGTTCAAAAAAAGAAGTTTTTGGTTTTAGCATAAATAGTTCTGAAGTTATGACGTCTTGAAGAGACTGTTCAGTAAAAAAAACGTTGAAACTTTTTCTTTTCGAATAATATCTTATCCTCTATAACATCCGACATGAAAGTTGTATAAAAATGAATTAAAGTAGATTAAATTATCTTTGAAACTAACGAAAAAAATTGAATCTAACTCTTACAGAATATCAGTTATAGTATCTTATAGCAGGCTCATTTTTGTGGAATTCTTTTTACAAATTGAATAATCGAATTATTGTAACTAAAAAAAGTGAAAAGTACTAATGCAATACATACAAAATATTTTTCAAATTAAAAATGCGAACTATAATAACGTTCCACAAATGCAGCCTGCTATGAGAGACTATAACTGATGTGATGTAAGAGCTAGAATCAATTATTTGTTTTAGTTTTAAAGAAAATTTAATCTGCTTTAATTAAGTATCATACGACTCTTATGTAGAATGTATAGGAGTCAACAAATTATTAAAAAAGTGAAGGTTTAATTGTTTTGCATAAAAATCTCTTTAAAACGTCATAACTTCAGAACTATTTATGCTGGAACATTCTTTCTTTTTAATTGTTTGGAAATTCGTGAACTTTTTTTTTTTACTTTTTAGAATTTTCACGTGAAATGAACCAAAAACGTAGAAAACAAAAGTGATGTCAATCAAACATTGTTTTATTCTAAAAAGGAGGGAAAAGTCAATCAATATTAATCACGTGAAAATTTTTTTTTCACATAAAATTTAAAGCTTTTATCAGAGAAAACTTTACTTATTATTCGTTCCTTTTGAAAAAAATCACATGAATTGATGAAAACAAAAACAATATCAAGTTATTTTAGAAGGGGAACTAACGATTTTTTTTATATTCGGTAAAAATACACAGAAGGTATCCCCAAAACATGATTTCTAGGGTATAAACTTTAGCCTGCTCTTGTAAGTGAAACTCGGTTCTGAGGAGGCGTGGTTATTGAATGAATTTTCGCAATTCTAATTTTTAAAACTGTTTCTTCATAATTGAAATTATATTTTATTCCTTCACATATAATGCTAATAATGAAAAAGTGTAAAAACCATACCGAGGGGAGAAGCTGCTTCTCGTCTTTCACGTCAAAATTATCGAATTCCATAACTTGATTTGGATTCGATAAATGTATTTTGATCTCGATCTCTCACAGATAATTCTTATTCTTTTTCCAAATTTTCACTCAAAATATTCCATTCTTCTTTTCTTCCTGTTTTTCATTTTTCTGGTTCACGACGTGTTTAGTCTGCTACTAATCAGGTAACTGGGTCGCTGTCATGATACATACGTGCTTTTCTGACATAAGACTCTCGTTTGAATGAATTACTAATTATGTTTCGATTTTTGTGCGCGTTCAAATACCACTAATATGTGGGGTGCATTTTTAACATTACTCTCTTATGGAGAATGTATCTGAAATCTCATTACCAACATTCGTTTTAGTCGATGAGGGTCTCCCAAATAATAAAGAGTTAATTATATAGTACATATAACGTTCAAAATTTGATGTTGTGCAAGATTTTGATAATGTATTATTCGTAATAAATAAATCGGTTTAACCGATATATCACTTTCCAAGGTGAAGCAGGTAAATATTTATTTATTACATGCTGACATATATTCAAAATTATAGACGAGAAACTATTACTAAATGTAGAGCTATTAACATGTTTATGTTATGATATATCACGATAATCTAAATATTTGCTGTTATTTCAGCCACTCTTATGGGTCCCTAAAGAAAATCCCGTACGTGACAAATTTGAATTTTACGCAATATTGCGGTTTATTGACGCTTTTTAAGAGTTAAACAAAAAAAATCAGTAATTCAAGAATGCCCAGTCAGTTGTTAACTAATATTCAATTGTTTAAAAATTTTAAATTGTTTGAATTTTCGTTTTTTTTTCAGTTAACTCGCAAAATGAACATATTGTCTAGACTTCATGAGTTATATCATCAATGAAAACAGTAAAATAATTTGTTCAAATTATTTCACAATTATGTAAATAATATACGTCTTTATTCCGAATATATTTCACCTAAAAAAGCAGGAAAAATATTTTATCTCAGTACGTTTTCGACAAATTTCAATATTTTTTAATACTAGTTTGCTTATTATGAATACTCGTAGATGTTAAAACAAATTTGTATTGTTTAAACAATTTCTTCATTCGCATACTTCATTTTTTCTATTTTTCGAAAGATTGAAATATTTTTATATTCTACTTTGCTTTTTAAGAATACTCTTGAATGTTTAAACAAATTAAAATTGTTTAAGCAATTGAATATCAGTGAACAAATGACTGGGTATTCTTAAATTACCAATTAATGATTTTTTTAACTTTCAAAGAGTGTCAATAAACCGCAATATTACTTAAACATTAAATTTGCCACTTATCACGTAAAAAAGTAGATAGATTCAATTTTATGTATTGTTAACTTGAAGTTTACTTGTTCACATTGTACAAGAAACAATTCAAATAGTTTTTAATACTGAATGAGATTGTGATCTCAAAATATACAAAACCTAAAGTCAGCATTACTACTTTAAATTGTAAAAAGAAAGATTACTAAGAACAAGTAGCTTCAATAACTATTTGGAATAGTACAGTTGAACATGTAAACTGTATGAATAACTAATTCACATAGTAAGCAAAGAATTGTGAGTTTCACTTTTGCAAGTGAGTTCGATCTCCTTTTTCGCATTGCAATCAGCACTGCGCGAGATTGTTAGCCCCACTATTTGAAATTGTGAGTAACTTCAGCGGCAGAACTAGGAACGTGTAGGACCTTTTCACATTGATATTTGTAGAAATTAATACAATTTATTGAAAAAAGATGTATATCATTTTTTAAAGATTTTTAACAACAATAAAATCTACAATTCTATTGTGATATCGCGATCTTTAATATTCGTTTCTCGGAACCTTTTTTATTAAACCGTTTTTATTCTAATTCAGCATCCCCATATCTCATAAGAAAAAATTCATTTTTGCAAAAAATTTAAATTCGAATCACTATTTATGTTTGTTTCATCTCATAATAGTGATTTCAATTTTGCATTTAATATATTTTTACGATGTTTAAACAATTTTTTATTTATGCATAAACGAGTCATGTAAATGAATGTTGCGTTTTAAGTGAAGTGAGATGATAATAAAGTAAAATTTAAATTCCAAAGATTTAATTCGAAAACATTTTTTCAAGTCTTAATTTTCAAAGATACAATATATGTACTATTACAAAATTGTAATTTGAATTATTTAATAATGATATATATAAATTACTGATAATGTATTCACTATGTCAGTGAATACTATGAAATACTAGGAAATCCTATGAAATAGTTGAATATTCAACAGAACAGTTCAATTTTAAACCAAAAAGAATTCTACTTTTTAAAAACATTGTTGAATTTTAAAGCAAACAGTTGCATTTTTGTCAAAGAAAGGTTCAATTTCTACTGAAATGAATGAATTTTTTAAATCAAAATGATAAGTTTACGAAAAAATAGCTGAACTATCAACCAAAAATAATTCAGTTGATTCTTCAACATTGAAATATGATTTTTTGACAGTACTGTTGAATTTTCAACCCAACAGTTGCATTTCTTTACAAAATGGATGAAATTTCTACTAAAACAGATGAATTTCTTTTAAAAAAAGACAAGTTTTCAAAAAAGTGATTCTATGAATGAATTTTTATTCAGGTGAATAAAAAAAGAAAAAACTAGGAAGGATAAAGTCAAAACTTAAGAAACTTGGTACAAGTGAAATGTAAATGAAATATTAAGGTAAGAATTGAAAACTCCACTTTTCTTAAAAACTTGTCTTTTAGGTTACATCTGGCCATTTTTTATTCAAAATAAAGATCTTTTCGTTGAAGATTCATCATTTTATTTAAAACTTTAAAGAACTTGTTAAAAATCAATTTTTTAACTGAAAATAACTATTTTGTTTAACTATTTTAGTTTCTTTTTTCAAACAGAAAATTTAACTATTCTATTTTTAGTTAAAAATGTATCTTTTTTGGGTGAAAATTCTACTGTTTGATTGATAAATGATGTTCTCTATTTAAATATTGAAATATTTGGTGGAAAATTTGTGTACCTTTTTGGTATAAAATTCAAATAATCCAGTTAAAAATTTAACTGGTTGATTGAAAATCCGTTTTTTTGTTAAAAATTAATTTGTTCAACTTAACCTTTAACTAATATATTTTTTGTTGAAAATTCTTCTCTATTGTTTAAAATAAAATTTAACTATTGGTTATAGCATACTTTGCCCCATGTTGTATACATTTAATAAATTTTGGTATATTTTTTAGATAATTTGAAGGCTCTACTGGTTTTGCCCGAGATGTTGCCCATGAAAAATTTCACGAAAAAAGAAACCAAAAGGGTAAGACTGTAAACATTGATTGCAGATTATAAATATTTGAGTTTGAAAAATAATTTGAAAATGTATTCTTACTTTTTCTTCACACAGGCCCGAGTTGAGGAAAATATTTCAAATGAGACACCAGGTTGTAAGATTCCGAAAAAGGGGCTCATAAGATTTTTTAAGGTAAGAGTTTCATTTTAAAATGCAAAACTGAAGAAATTGTTTGAATGTATAGTTATACACATCATTTAAACGTTTTTTAATTTTCAGAGTGAAATAAACGTCGATGAGTTTATTCAAAAATTGTCGAAAACAACTCAAAGCAGGATCCAGCCTTACATTTTATGTATTCAATCGGAGGCTGGGGATAAATATTTCATAATTTCTGACAGCCAAAAAGTAGAAATAGCCGACAATGGATCTCCCCTAGCAGCGCATGATATTCTTTTTAAGTTGCACTACGTCACAAATGTTTGCTGCCCGAATTCACTGCAATTTTTTTATAATTTCATAGAGTCCTATTTATATAAAGTGCCTAACACGAAGACTGAAAATTCAGTGACAACTCTAAATATTTTACTGTGCAATATTGAATAAATTATTATATTATTAGTACCTTAGTTCTTTATGTATAGGGGGTTAACATGCGGGGTCGACATAGTTTGAATAAAATAAACGGAAATTATTTGTATACTGATATTCTTAATTGAATTCCTTCATTTTATAGAATAATTACAATTAGGCATAAATTACTGATTCAAACAATCAAATGTGACTGGTTTAATCAGTGAAAGGTACAGTTTATATCAGCCACAATGACTGATCGAATCAGTCAAAATGACTTATTTGGTCAGTCACTCAAAATGACTGATTCAAAAAGACATTTTTGACCGATTTGTCGGTCGACGAATCCACACTGTTTGAATCAGTCAAAATTGACTGACAATCAGTCATTTTTGACTGATTCAAATTTAGAGTGCACAATGTATTAGACATCATCTGTAAGAGATTAATTAAAAAAAAATTGTAAGGAGACATTTATTTTCTTAGCTGGCCACATTTTTCTCAGAGAAACCTCTTGATCGAGAGTTTGTCAGAAAAATCTAAGCAGTTCCGTAGCTCACTTGACTAAGGCGTACATTAAGGTTTCAGGACAGGTTTTAGGTAGTTAGGTAGGGTTCGATTCCCCAGCGGGGGCGATTTTTCAAAGCGTTTGAGCCTGCGATCATATGTGTAAGACTCGGTGTGCTTTCAATTGTATAAGAATAATCGTAAATTAAGTGCAGTGATCATATATAAAATAATTTTTTCCTTTTCAGATCAATCGACATTTTACATCATTTACTTTTGGTTTTCTTAGGAGTGAAGGGCAAATAATGGTAGTTTATGCAATTGTCGAAGCCAGATTTTTTTTTCTTTAATTTTAAACAATATTTAGAGGTGGCCAGCTCTTTTCATCGATGTGACTTTATAACAGGATTAGTTAGCGTCCCCTGAATTATTATTATCCACTTTTCTGAAAAAGGGAAATATGGCTAAAAGAAAAACTTGCTGAGAATGGGTCTGCTTTATGAGTTTATGGTGTCAAGACCCACTGTGATCGATCTTTATGACTGAGCTGATGAACGCTCCGCCCCGAAAATCCAACAGCTTAAGTCGCAGACCTGTCAAATTTTAAAAATTTACTCAGATTTGTTTTCATTATTGCACCCTTATTTATAATTTTCCTAATCTGCTTTTTCAGAAAATGTTATCTTCAACCTTCGAGGAAAATATTCTTAAAATTTCTATGTATAAAGTATATATTATAAGAGCCGTTATCAGTCTTTGAAAACAGTAGAAAACAGTGAAAATGGCACTTTCCAAGCAACCGTACTTAATGCTTTTTATGAATTTTTAATTGAAAAAATGTTTTTATGTGGATTCTGAGAACCTCAAGAACAACATATTGAAAGTTCAAATTAAAAAGTGGATAACTTCGTGGTTAAAATCTTGATTGAAAAAAAAGTTAAGTTTACCCATGTTAATTACATAAGAACTTCAAAGACGATGGGCCACCTCTAAATATTGTTTAAAATAAAAAAAATAGAATCTGGCTTCTACAATCGCATAAACTACCGTTATTTGCCCTTCACTCCTAAGAAAACCAAAAGTATTTTTTTCTGGTCACCCTATGTATACATATGCATATACGCGTTACAATGCGAAATCGGTAAAGTTACTCTTCACAGAAGGAGGGCTTACTACACGAAATAGTTACTTCTTCTCGCTGAGTGTGGATGGTTACCAAGTGGTGCAGTGCATCCTACTATTTGAAATTGTTCATCCTACTCTTTTAAAAAGTCAGTTTAACATACCTGAACACAAAATAGTAATTTTAACCAAATTCACCAACGGAAAGCTGCGGTTCAATTTAAAATAGTTTGAACTACCGGTTTAGAGATTTCTTCTAACGATCCACTTTTTTCCGTGATGGGGTTTTCTTTGGAACCCATAAGAGTGGCTAAGAATTATTTAACCGCAAAATTCATAATTGATTCTTATTCTCTGATGAACTTTGAACAATATACTGAAACACGGAATTATTTGTAACATATTTTCGCGTTTAAATATTAGATTTAGAAAGCTGACTTTTTCTCATTTTAAATAAATGGAAAACTTCATGGACTTTGCGTCTAAATATTAACCTAAATATTAACCGATTTTGCTCAAATTTGGAGCAGATTTTTTTGGGGGACATTCGAACAAAGCTGGGGGGTAAGAGCAGAGAATTTTGAGTAAGAAAAAATCCACCAAGTACATTCATAAGAACCACCCTAATGCATACACTGAGAAAAAAGTGCTATTGAATAAAAAGTATGCACTTTCGCGCTCGTTTTAAACCAGATACTATTAATTCAAATTAACATTCGATGAATTGATTTTAATGATTGTTTCATGAAACAATGATTATTTATTTTGGCAATCTTTTTTTCCTGTTTTTCATTTTTCTGATTCACGAAAATTTAGACTGATATTAATCAAGTTACTCGAGGGCTATCACGGATGTGTGTATTTTGACTTAAGAGTCTCGTTTAAATGAATTACTAATTATTTGGAGCCTCATTAACGACATTAGTTTAAGCCAATAAGTCCGCCCCGATGATTAGGAGTTAATTATATAGTATAGGAAATACAATTAGAAATTTTTTTTTACTATATATATATATGTGTGTGTGTGTATGTGTGTGTACATATGTATGCATGTACATTAGGGTGAATTATTGCGTTTCACTTTCAACACACTTCCACATAGGGGAAACCACCCTACAGTGGATACTGATTTACAGTCGATAATCTTACTGGAAAACTAGCAAAAAAGGTTCATTGTTTTTTTAGTATAATATTTCAGCAAGAATAGTATATTTTATGATGAACTTTCATTAGAATATAATAATTAATTAATCTTGTGTAAGAACAAAAAATTATTTTTTAACCTGAAAACAAAAATTGTGTCGCTTCATTATTCATACTTTTCACCTAAATGAAACATTTTAATGGCATGTTTATACATTATAGTCGAAGATTGAAGTTAATTAAACAATATTTATATAAACAAATCATGCTTTCTTCATTATTTATGAATATTTGAGGATTTTTCAACTTTCATTACATTTTCTAACAGTAGATAAACAACAGCAGATTTGCAACTCTGCGACTGTCTCGCAGTTGCTTCAAGTTAAATGTCCTGCTTGATTGTTCATTTTGATTCGCGACGTTTTAAACTTGAAGTTTTTGTAAAGAATAACTGACCGGCGAATTAAGCTGCAAGGTGAAAATCTTGACTCGGGAAGAGTCCACATTTCAAGCAAGAGGTTTGTCGGCACGGGTGATGTGCATTCGATGGGTAGGGTCGAATGTCTTCCTTCGAACTCGACTGTCGAAAAACCGGCTGAACTCGGGGGGTGGTTTTCTGCAAGTTTCCTCTCCCCTGGCCAAACGCCCAGGCAAATGCGAGTACTTCTAATAAAGTCGGATTTAGTCAACGGTTAGCACTGGTTGTGATTAAATTCATGAAGTGATTCTTAGCCCGCCCTAATAAAAGAAAAATTTTCACAGGGCAGTGAAGAATTTATTGTAATTATTATGCAAAATTTTGAATGAATGAATTGTTTAAAATAATTCAAAAATAGACAAAGATTTCATCAAATAACATGACATTTTTTATTTACTGAATACTCATTTTATTTTATAAACTACTCAAACATTCGTACTGCGGCGGTCTTGTAAGTCTGCGCGTGCCGAGAAAGCCGCGATCTTGAAGAACGGTACGCACTCTCGTCTATACTTTTGGGACAGCAGCGACGTCAGACAAAATGGCCGTGACACTGGAGGCCACACAAAGCTAGCTTATACAGTAGTTTTGCATAGGACTCCGTGTTTTTGTTAGTTATTATACATTTAAAAAATGTCAAATGCATATTTCGAAAGTTTGATAATTACGCTAAAACGCCGACATGTTGAGAAAATAAACTTAATAATGTCGGGAATTTTCGCGGGAATTCCGGGCCTGTTTGATTGGATGGCATCATGCTCTGGTTATTGAGGGGGCTGAGGCGGATCGGTAAGCGGAGACGGGAGTTCTCCTGCGGACACTCGAGCCGACGGTTGAAGTTGGTCCCGCCGGACAGGACTCGGATGGATTTGCTCGCGCTGTTTCGAGAAGCCGTTATATCGAGTTGTGTTCTTTTGTTAGTGTGATCTTCTTCAGTTGTGTTCATTAGTTATACTATTCTTCTACGGTGGTGTTCAAATAAACCGAGTTAAATGTATCGTTGAGTTTGTTATTTAAATTATTCTCCTACAATAAGTATTTGTGGTCCCTGCGACCTTAAAAATACGAATTTTGCCATCGATATCAGAGTTGCGTTGTTCAAAGTGGAGTTAGTGGACATTTGGAATTATTTCATCTTTTTTTGGTAGAAAATTATTCTTCTTGTTTGAAAATTCATCTATTTTTGTTAAAAATTAATTTCTCTATTTGAAAATGTAACTATTTTGTTGAAATCTTTCTTAATAATTTTTGTTTCATGGTTGGAAATTCGTCTTTTTTGATTATCATCGTTGAAATATACTCCTCGTTGGAAAACGGTTACAAATTTAACTATTCTACTTTGGGTTGAAATCAATGGCTTTTAGTCGAAAAATGAACCATTTCGTTGAAAATTCTTTTTTGTTTTGTTTGAAAATTCGTCTGTTTACATTGAAAATTAATCCATTTGGTTAAAAAAAAACTTTTCAGTAGAAAAATCATTTTTTGTTTGACAATTCATCTATTAAAAAATTCACATCTTCTTTAGAAAATTATTCTTCTAGCTTTAAAATTTATCTATTCTGGTTGAAAATTAATCTATTTTGGTTAAAAATTGATTTCTTTGCTTTAAAATTAAACTATTCTGTTTAATTTTGTTTGTTAAATATTAAATTTTTTAACTGAAAGCTCAAGTATATACTACACTTCTCAGTTAAAAACTTTATTTTTTTTAGTTGAAAATTTGTCTTTTCGGTAGAAAATTATTCTTCTTGTTTGGAAATTCATCAATCTCGGTTAAAAACTGATTTCTTTAGGTGAAAATTTGGATATTCAGTTAAAACTTCGTTTTTTATGTTGAACGTTAATTAACTGAAAACTTAAGTATTCCACTTTGGGTTGGAAATTTATGTTTCTTATTTGTGAAATCAACCGTTTGGTTTAAAATTCCTGTTTTTTAAATGGAAATTCGTCTCTTGTCATCAAAAATTAATCTTGTTGAATAAAAATTCATCTTTTTGGTTGAAACATAATTTTTTGGTTGAAAATTCATCCATGTGCTTGCAAATTCAATTACTTTTTGGAGAAAATTATTCTTATTGTCTGAAAAGTTATCTATTTTAGTTAGAAAGCTTTCTATTTTGGTTGAAAATTAATTTCTTCGGTTGAAAATGTAACTATTTTCTTGACATTTTTTTTGTAACAAATATTTTTTTCTGACTATAAACTTAAGTATATACTAAAATTTTCAGTTGGAAAAAGTCTTTTTTTTATTTAAAAATTCTTCTTTTTGGTAGAAAATTATTCTTCTTCTTTTAAAATTGATCTTTTTGGTAGAAAATTCATTTTGTTGTTGTTTAAAATTCAACTATTTGTTTGAAACTCCTTTTTCTCAAAATTATTTTTCAACTGAAAATTAAATAATTCCATTGATTGTTAAAAATTCATCTTTTTCGGGTGAAAATCCAATAATGGTTGAAAATTGATGTATTTTGTTCAAATTCATTCCTTTTGGTAGAATATTATTATTCTCGCTGGAAAACTTTTGAAAATTCACCGATTTTATTGAAAATTCCTTTTTATTGTTTTAAAATTAATTTTTCTAACTGAATATTTAAGTGTTTCATTTTTTGTAAATCTATAACATTTTTAGTTGGAAATTTAACAGTATTTTCATTTATTTGGTTGAAAATTGAAATATTTTGTTGAAACTTCATTTTTTTCTACTGAAAATGATTTCTTTACTGAAAATTTAACTATTCATTCTTTGTTTAAAAATGATCTTTTTTGAGTTGAAAATTCATGTATTCTTTGAAATTTCGTAGTATTCGATAGAATATTATTCTTTTCGGAGTTAAATTCTTTTCCTTAGTTACCATCTATCATCAACATTATTAACATCTTTTAGATTAAGGAGAACGTCCAATGCTTCTCCCCCAGATATGTTACTACCTTTGGGAGCTTTCACTAAGGAGTAAGTTGCTACCAAGCAATACATTTGAATAAAAATGATGTAATCGGGATGTTTGTTGGATCCACAACAATTTCTCATCAACCCAAAAAAGCGCTGATATGATTATACAAGTTAGAAATACAGAAAAGTAGTGTTATTTATTTTCACCGCATAATCATTTATAAAAATTTTAATATCAAATTGATTAATAAAAATTAACATACCTCCAAGCCATCTTGATTTAGTCTTGCGGTCATCAGATAGGAAAATTCGCATTCTTCCACAAGAAACTTGCAAATCTTTGGCGTTGCTCTGAATGAAATTTTTAATCCATGGCAAGTCGAATCTGAGAGAAAATCGCATCTTCTGGTTTTCGCTCCTCCTTCCCATTTTTAAAGTTAGTCAGTAAAATTGTCTATGATATATTAATACAAAATTCAAAATAAGTTTCTTTTCACATAATTTCATTTTTTAACACAGTTACATATTCAGTGTTAATATTAAATCGAACTATACCTTGCACATTCCATTGCCCGGTTTTAAATTATTAACTTAAGTTCTACTGTTCATATCAGTAATTATAAATTCCACTCTTTGACAAACATCTAGTGACGGTTGACAATTTGCAAGATCTGAACATTCAGACTTAAACAACTCCATGGCATCCGCGACTTCAAAGAACTGTAATTTAGAAAAAATACATCTTAATTTTGCAATCAAGATCGTGAAATGAATAATATTTGAAAAATTCTCACCTGGAATCCTAAAGCGACGTTCATTTTTTGAAAGTATCGTGGATCTAAATGCTCTTTTCTTAATTTGAAATTCACTTTTAATTCGAAACCATCCTCCTTTCCAATATTCAGCAAAGCGTACCATTGTTTTAAAGATACAATCCCATCTGGTGTCTGCAAATACCATTATGTATATGTATATAAGTCACTTGGATAAGTTGTAACCATATACGTCGATTAGGTTTTACTATAAGAGGAACACTGACATTTCCCTCGGTAACACTAAAAGTCCTTTACATATTGCGATTCCACGAGGCGGGGTCCGTCGTGACAGCGTCCACTTTCAATCCTGTTCTTTCTGCCAACGTGACGGATTCGATAACCAGTTGGTGTAGAACAGTTTCACTGGCGCTACATTTACTTTAAGAACATCCTAAGGCTTTCACCCATTTGTCTTTAAAAGACTGGACAATTATGACAAGAGCGTGATCTCCTTTTTCCCCCGCTGATGGAAAGGGGTACACCAACGCCCTAGGTCAGTAAAGCCCTCTATTTTTAATTTATTTCGATTAAATACCAAACTTTTCTTGAGCTTCATTTAATCTATTAATAGAACTCCTGAAATTGGTCAATATTTTAAGTGAGTATTGAAGAATTAGGAATTTAAATATTATGTCGTCGAGCATACAACTTACCATGCCTTTCAGTATAATGCATATGATAAGTTTTTTTTCATAACTTTGGATAGACTTTCTTGAAATCCGTAACATCCACCGATTTTTTAAATATATTTATTTAAAGGACTAACATGTGGTAAAACAAGTATATTGTGCCATCTTAAATGCCCATGAGTTTTTTTGCTTTTAATAGGCAATAATAAGCATTCATAGACCCACAATTTGTTTATAGCTTTTTCGACAGCCTTTTCGTTCGCTTTTGCACATTCTACTTAAGATTTCTGACCTGCAGATGAAAATTATGATTTTTTTCTGCATTTTATAAAAGAGTATGAGAAAAAGTTAGTTCATTGGCCCAAGTTCTTCCTTTGTAAAAATATTTGTTGGCCCTCAAAAGGGCCAAGGTTTGGTAATCAATAAGAAGGAATTTTTCAGGCAAAATAGACGGTGATTAGGGTTCCCGTTAATTCTATTTCCATCTTCAGAAGCTATCCAGCGGGGGGATGCTCTCCAGCGAGCACCTGCTCTCGGAGCAAGATGCTGAGGGGTACAATGTCTCCTTCACAGGTGGCTCGTAGGGTACCTCGCAGAGAGGTGGAAATCCGTCGAATGTCGTGGTCATGGACGTAGGTGGTACAAGTGACGTTTTCTCCTCCGTTGGTAGCTAGTTTTGCGAGCGCGAGGAGTGACGGGTGGTCGTCGGCAGTCCTGGCTGGTGTCTCGGCCCACGGGCTCGGTGGTTGGCCTCAGAGAGGGTGGCGTAACTACCGTCGTTGCGGCGGTGAAGTAAACAAGGTTGCAAAGTCTTTGAGTCTCCAAAAAGTGGGCTCGGCCGCGGCGCTGTCGAAGATTCAACTCCATTCGCGGCGATGGTTACTCGTTCGACTGGGACCAGTCCCTAGAATCTTCGACTCACAAGTTGAGATGCGTCCTGGGAAGGGGGGCATCCACAATTTGAGAGCATAACTCTCAGACCACGAAGACACTCAAAAGTGTCTCGTGCCTCGTTCGAACTTTGGGATGAATTCCTAGAGACCTCGACTGACAATTTGAGATGCGTCCCGGAGGGGGCATCCACAATTTGAGAGCGAAACTCTCAGACGACGAAGACACCCGAAAGTGTGTCTTGGCTCGTTCGATTTTTGGGATGAATCCCTAGAGGCCTCGACTCACAATTTGGGATAAGTCCAGGGGGGGGGGGCATTCACAAATCGAGAGCGAGATTCTCAGACCACGAATGCACCCGAAAGTGTCTTGCGGCTCGTTCGACAAAAACAAACAGAAAAAAAGAAACCAGGCAAAACAAAATCACAAATAACACAAGACAAAAACAGGTAAGCACAAGGGATATTCACTTTGGGAAAAGGAGCGCAATTCACTGAATTACTACTTCTGAAGTCTTTTATTGCTATATGTAACGAGAAGTGAGCTCCCAGGCGCTCCCGTATATCCTTTCGTATCTCCTATCGGCGATTGGTCATGAGCGTACGAAGCGGCCCGTATTTATGCCTCGCGCGCGAGATGCCTCCCACCTGCGCATCGGTGCGACGACGAAATGCCCACTCTCGAGTATTTGAGCGAGCGAGCCAATCGCGTCATTCAGCCCTTCGCTCATCCTGTCTGCCACACTGAGTGCTTCTCCACATTACAAAATTATTCTTACTCTATCAAAATTACAGTCATTTATGTGATTAATTAATTAAACCAAATAAGTAATTAAACCAAATTAATAATAATCGCGAAACGTCGCTAAGATTCTTGTCAATAATGTATTTTAGCGAGATGGAAAAATTAGTAGATTTAATTACGTATTCAATCGGAAAGATAACGACAGTTTGCCTTTCGTGAATTTCGACGAGTGATCGGTTCGTTCGCGATTCTAGGAAGTAAAAGTCGAAAATCTTTTTAAGTTGAAAGGGGGGAAAAAAAGTGACAGGTGAAAAAGTTGTAGATTTCAAAGCATAAAAGTCGAGAAGTTTTTAAGTCGAAAAGAAAAGTGACAGGTGGCAAAATGTTTAGAGTCCAAATTATAAAAGTCCAACATATAACAGTGGGAAAGAACGTAAAAGGTGGAAAATTTGGACTCGACGTGTAGCCGTGGTGTCATCAGTCGTTAGTAACCATTAGCGATGACTCAGCGTCGTTTCTTTGGGCCATTGTGTGTGCAACGTCGTCATGAACCGATAGGCGAAATAAAGCCCTTGGGGAATCTCCACTGTCTAGTGGATGCTTCGAAAGATGCAGTTTCACTTCTTCGCTGTGGAGATCATCCAATCCTTGAATTCGCGTATCGGTTTTAATATTTTGCGCTTAAGGCGTGTATCAAGTACATTGAAAAGGCTTTGAATATAATATTAGCAGGCCTCACACTCCCTGCGTGATCAAAAATGGAGTAAAAAGATACTTTTTTATTTCTTCATGAGTACCCTTTTTACAAAAATGGGATATGATAAAGGAGTTAATAGGCTGACATCTTTCTGCTTTCTCAAATTAATTTTTCAGCTAGTTTTGAAGAATCCTTCAAGCAGCTAAACATTTTCTACTGATAAAAATGGAGTAAAAAAATAAATAAAAGCCAAATGAATGAAAAAAAAGATGCACAGCATGAATTGTAAATATAATTTTTCAGCTTGTTTTTCATTTTTTCAGCTGTTGATTTTTGTTTGAGTCTATCAGTAGAATCTGGCCATTAGTTGTCCAGTTGTTGCTATTATAGTAACGAAACCTCCTCATAATAATGAAGCCTTTTCATATTTGAATTAAAAATTTTCCAGCATTAATGCCCTCACCTCGAAATTATACAATTTCAAACGATGAAAATTTGGACTAGACCAAAACGTCTAATTACGCGATTCCAGATTATTCAAATTCAAATATATACTTTGAATACCGAAAAATTGAATCTGAAGTTATGCAATTCCAACTGCTTTGAATGATGAATTATCGAATTATGCACACTAAAGCAATAATATAATATTTTACGTAATTTTTCATTCATTTCAAAACTCACACTTACTTTGTGTCTTTCAATCTGTTTTTGTCAGGCTTGACAGACAAACATGAATACTGAAGCATGTTAAGGGTACCAAGGAATGAAAAAATCAGATTCTAAGATATTTATTACACTGAAAAAGAGTTCAAGGTTTGGACACCCCAATGTATTAGGGATTTTAACTGAAAATAGGGTACTATAGCGATCAAATATTGAAAATAGGGAACTTTAGAGAACACAGCTGAATTTAGGGTGTAATAGAGGATTTAGGGACGGCCTGTGATGTCTGCAATATATATTTAGCAGCTATACCTCCAATTTGAGCCTATTACTTTTACGGTGTAACACACTGCACCGCAGTTGCAAGCTTTTTACGGAATCTTTCTTTCTTCAAATTTTATAATGCGAACCCTTCCTTCTTCTCACAGTCCTCACGAGTGTAGAACAGAGAGCGCATCTGAATAATTGCGGTCGACCACTTTTCGCCTTTAAAATCACAAAACCAAGACAATCCTTTTTCCTGAAAGAAAGAATAAATGTAGTTATGTTAAACAAATTTTGTTACTAAGTATATTATACAAAATAGATCTATACACAAATATTCATAATTTTATTCACACCCTAAGTCACCATCTACACCCATGCATGCATTTAGATTAGAAACTATTCTTGTCAACTTTTCGAAATCATGCATATCCTCGAGCTTGGACATGTCCGTTAAACAAATAGATTTTCCATCTACATTACACTGGAAGAAGAAGAATACTCGAAAAAATACTAGAACCTAATGCATGATATACTGAAATACTCACATCAACTTTCAAGTCGTCAGGAAGAACGATACGTTTCAAATAGCCTGAACAATTCTTTCTCCAGAGAGTCCACGATGTGCATCCACCATCATGAAAGCTCGGAATCCAAGCTTTAGTTAAATACTTAGAAACATTTTTCTTTTCATGTATTGCGTTGACGATATGGTCATAAAGACAATGTATTTTTTGTTGCTTTGCCCTTTTTATATGCTCATTGGCAAAATCGTCAACCCCCTCTATTTTTCGTTTCACTGGTTTCTTGTCTTCTATTTCGTTTTTTACTTCAGATGTGCTTTCAAGGTAGACGGGAAAGTTGGAGATGAAGTTTCCACCTCTAGTTACTTTTTAGAGCTACAAATCTTTGCAGAATGTTATGATGAGCAGCGTCGACGGACTGCAGTTCCCCCTGGCCGTATGGCAAGACGGGCATTATATCAACACCATAGAAGTGCCGAAAATAGTAATATCACACTTTTAGAGCCACATTGTGTCTCTCTGTGTAACCGTAGTATGCACACTTTGAGCATCCACAGAAAACATGTCCAAGTGTTTCTGGCTCTTTTTTTCATGCTCGGCAGCTGGTACCGCCTGCAGGTACATTTATAATACATTTATTATGGTTGAGTCAGTATTTTAAATTTTTACAACGTTACTAAATATATCAGTGATGCCAAATGACAGACTTAACAAGTGATATAGCGCTCCACGCAGCCAAAACATAAACTTTCCAGTCGTATGGAACGCGTATGGCGACGCGACGCGCCGCGCATACCACACAGGTTCAACCACGTCATAAGCTTGCATATCAATTCATACATTATTATTTAATTTTCACTCAGATCTAATATGGTTAAAGCCAAATATTTCATTCACGTAAATTATATTACTTTTCTTGTCGAAACATTACACTTTTGACAAACAATTATTGGTCTTCCACTTCATTCAGACTAAGGTCATAAAAGTTCCAAGCTATTAAACGCTTAAACTCATTTAATAATCCACAATAGATATCATCCATATTATCATTTTACAGTCATGCCATCAATAATAATTCAATAGAACTCAGTGTTGAAGATGAACAATCTCATGTAGCTTCTCAGAGATTGCTTCTTTTTAACATATCTATACAGTAAAAAGAATTATTTCAGGGCTAACTTCAGATATTTAAATAAAACTGCGAAAAGTCTTGAGAGGTACTAAAATGATACTAGTTTTTACAGTTTAAAAATGCTCGTGCAAAAGGAGTGAGACTCCTTTGATTAAATACACCAAATAGAATATAAAAACTAAGTTTAACTGATAGATTTTGTAAGATTCTGCAAGTTTTTATAATAATTTTTTGAACTTCAGTGTATGCTTTAAATAAGTCTTTTATTTCTTTTCTACATAGTTCGGATATTTAAATCTATAAGTCATTTCGAAACAAGGAAATGACAATTATTTTGACCATAATTCTAATGCTTTAACGCTTTTTTAAAGTTTTTCTTTCTGGAACCGTCTTGACTAGGCTTCTTTCCTTCCCCTGTTCACCAATCCCGCATTACAATTTTGGCTGACAAATTTTAGTCGATTATTAATGTACGCTTATTAGCATAGGAAGTGCCCATGAAAACCAGAGTGAATCGCACCAGATTGCCCAGTTGAATTACCAAATTGTATTATCGCCTCCACATCAATATTATTTTCTGTCCCAGTATCTATTAATGGGAAGATAACCTGGAATTTAAAATCAACATATCAGGTATTTTATCTTACATTCCAATTTTTTTCTGTCTTAAAGTCAAAACTCTAATCGACAATAACTACCTAATATCCATACTATCATTCTAGGATATTAGGTATTGTAAAATTCATTCATAAAATTCCTTATCTGCTTCACCTGGAGAAAACTAGAAGAGCCACGAAAAATTTCAAGATGAATTCTTCAATCATTCTTTTAGTTTCGCGTAACTGATCATCGACCACGTGTACTTGATCATCCTTGACTTTAAACTGCAAAGTAATTTTTTGAATTGCAGTTTCTGAAGTAGTTCTGTGTCCTTCTTTCATCTTTGGGATATAAGAAACCTAGCGTTACAATCAGTTTCATCGTCCAGACGTGGACTTTTCCTTGCAATGTCATTAGCTGCTTTAAGGATGTCTTATGAAGCCTCTTTTTGAGTGGATTTAATGGTTTCACTGTAAAAATATTTTTAGAATTTCAGCATCTGTCAATATATAGAATTCCTGAAAATAAAACAAGAATTCAACGATAAAATTTGGACAACCACCACCAAATGCTCCTATTGAAATTCCTAAAAAGCAAAATAAAAAATTTGTTTCTTTGGACAAAAATAAAAAAGAGGAAAGAAAAATGAGAAGGCAACCACCCAAATCTCCTTCCTTATCTTTTTATTTCTTTCGTCTTTTTTATTCTTATTATTATTAAATCACAATAATAAAAGCATGCGCAGTATTTACCAACGTTTCGGTGCTCACACAGCACCCTTACCTAAGCAAGACAAAATTAAAGAGGTGGGAACAGCGACCAAGCAACGACGTTATCTCCTCGATACCCGAGATCTGAATGTGGGTCAATAGGCTAATCCGTCACAACAAACAAGAAATAAGAGAAAGTCAAGACTCATGAAAACTAGATGTAACTAATCATACTTGAATGATTTTTGTTTAATCTATCTAAATCAGTTTTTAAATTAATAGAGGACTTATTTTGTTTTTTAATATAAAGCATTTCCATGCATTCTCTCTTTCTCTCATGACTTTCACGATGTAAAATTTCAATATTATCCCAGCCAAACTCATGGTCATGGTTTTAATGAAAATAAAACAATTATTATCTAAACTGTTTTTATTGTTGAAATAATCAGAAACATTCAGAACGTTATACTGCTGAAACACGAAGTAATACAATTATATTATTGCGAACATTATACTTTTTGAAATGTATAGTTTTGTACACTATAAGAACACTTAGTAAATGAATTAGTAAAAGATGAAAAATAAACTTAAATTGGCTGCAAGGATTTGGTCCAATCAATGGTATCATTTAAATCCTGCGTAGCTTCAATATTTGATATAATAGCTCGGCTCGAGTCGAAAGAGCTTTCTTGATTATGTCTCATGTCTGAAATTACAAATTTTAGCTTTATTAGCTAATTTTCAATACCCTACGCTAAAAAAATAGATTATTGGGCAAACTAGTTAGTAACAAACTGTACTGCTAGTTTCATTATTCATGACAGCCGCTCAGTTATTTAATGTCACAAATCATTTTATTTCAATAATAATTGAAGTAGTAACATTCACTAATTAAGTGGCTGGCATGACAAACTCGGAAGCGTTTCGTTGATCATGTGCTGTTCCTAAAATTGTAATTTTATATTGATTAACCACTTTTGAATATCCTACACTAAAAAATATATATTTGAGCCAACTATTTAGTTAATAAACAGTTTTACTGCCAATTTTATTATTCACGTCAGCCATTCAATTATTTGATGTCACAAACCATTTGATTTCAATAATAATTCAAGAAGTTACATGAACTAATTAAATGGCTGGCACGACAAAAAAACACGGAAACGAACGAAACTTTCGTTCCATCTCGTTACTGCAGATATCAGATCAAAGCTTGGTAAAAAATCATTTTTTTTCTATCAATAACGAAATGAAACGAAAGTTTCGGCCGGGTCCCTGCAAAAAAAAAACTAGCAGTACAACTGTTTATTAACTAAACACCTTGCACAAATATCTATGTTTTCAGTTTATAAGCAACATTGTAATAAATTTAGTTACCTATTTGTGAGCAGTTCATTGTTGACAAATAAATCTCATCACCCATCCTTCCTGCAGTTTCGAGATTCATTGGAATAGACGATCTGTTCGAGTCGAAAGCCCGTTGGTCACGTGAATTAAATAAAATAATCACTTAACATTATGAAATGGTTAGGATTAAAGCCCACGTAAGCTTGAAGTAAATGTTACCTCAAATTATTGGTTACAGGTCTCCATTGAATGCTCTAATTTGTAAGCTTTCTTCATAGCTTCTGATAAAAATGTTTGAAATGCTATGTCTCTTGCAGTACCTATAGAAAAATTTAATATATATAAATATAATTAATAATAATAAAGTACAATATTCATTCATTCTGTCCACAATAAAGTTCCTACGTTCAGCTCGCTATCAGCGCTTTTGTTTCGCGATTTTTCTGTAACCTATAATTTTAAGAAGTTTAAAAATATTTCCAGTGATTTCTGTGAATTTTAAGGGATTACGAAAAAAAAATAAATAAAGTTTGTGGAATTTCAAGAAGTTTAAAAATCTTTCAAGAGATTGAAATAAAATTGAAGCCATTTTGAAGAAAGGGATTTCAATTGTTCTGGAATTTTTAGAAATTTTTGAGAATGCTAAAGGATATAAAAAGTTTTCTTAGAATTTTAAGATGCTCATAGAAATGTTGAGTTTTTTAAAGGAATTTTCATGGATTTTTGATAATGCGAAATTAGAATGAATTTGAATGGTTTATCAGGAATTTTAAGGGATTCTAAGCAATTAAAAATGTTGTCGTAGAGCTTTAAGGAATTTTCAAGGGAGCTTAAAGATTTTTTTGGATCGTGATTTTGAAGGATTATAAAGGTTTATATGTAATTAAAAGCGCGCTAATTTTGGCTTATATTGCAATATTATAATAATAATAAAATACAGTGAAAATACTGTACGAATATACGAAAATTACCTTTTCCGGGAAATGTTGATGCCACAGCATTAATGGCTCCACTCCAATTCTCATTATTCACATCATCTTCATCGGACGATGAATATTATCTGCATCAACGTAGATATTTTTTGAAGTAAATCCGATTTCAGAAGGCAAAGGCTTATTCCCATGCATAGCTGCATATGGCGATGTTCTTTGACATGCGTGATGTATTTGGGAGTCCGTCATCTTCTTATTTTCAAATGTTGATTCAAACGTCGTTGACAAGGAAGAATTAGAGCAATCTTTTGTAACTGAAGTTATATGAAGCTCAGAACTGCCTTGATTCATCAGGTTTTGAAATAGAGAATTCGATTTCTTCATCGAAATTGACGGCTGCAAATTCCCTCCCATTCTGTGAATTTCCTGATGGAATGTTGGCCCTTGACATTCCAGACTAGGTGATCTTTCTGAAGTTGATGACTGCAAATTTGCTTCTAATCTCTCGATTTCCTGACTGAATAATGGCCTTTTAAATGTTGAACTTGAACTTTCTGCGGTTGGCTGAGGAAAAATAGGTAACTGGCTCATGATTTCTTCTTCAAATTACCTTTTCTTAGATTTCATATTTTTTTTCTTCAACTGATTTTCCTGATCACAGCAGGCTTTTTGATCAATCGCCTCTTTCGAGAACAATTATGAGATCTAGTGCAGTCTTGTCCTCTGAAAGTAATGAATTTTTATATGAGAATTAAAATTCATTCGAGGCTATAAGAATGGCAACAAGGTAAGGATCAATTTCAGTTGGCCCCTGAATCCTATTAGCTCATGTACTATTCAGGGGTCAACTGTAATTAGTCCTCACTTACTTGTCATGTTATAAACTGTTCTTAAAATTATGAAATATTACTTTTTTATTATTGCATATGAAATGTGTACGTACCAGAAATCGCGAGAATTTTCGATTGAGCCTTCATTTTGAGGCCTATTTCATGGTTTATCCATGCTGAATCCGAAAAGGCGTTTACTTGCCTATGTTTCACTGGAAAAGTAGACAGTTCAACCATATCTTTATAGAAGCTGTTAAGCCACCAAATAATTGCGAACTTTTTGCGCCTCATTTTCTCTAATTTTATTTGATGATTTTCTTACACGATACGTCACTTTTTTGCACAAGCTCGAGAATAATTCACTGAACGAAAAGGAAAGACGCCACAATTTCACAGCATGTACTGCTGATGAGGGAAAATGGTGGCAGTGATGTTAACCCACTGCGTATTTTTCAACTGCGCATGCACCGAAAAAGCGCGGGTCTATTTGAAGTTATAAAATATGTACTTGTAATATTACAATATTAATAAATTATTTTAAGAAATTAGGGATTTCTTAGATTAAATTTAGTTAATTTTTGTGAAGTAGAAAACTTTAAAAAAATATTTATATCTGTATTATTTATACTATTTATTGATTTAATTCAAATGATTGAGTTAATGGAAAAGTTACCTAACGGTGAAATAAAATCTTTTTGTCAGAAAAAAAGAAGCAAGTGAAAATCAATGAACAAATTTTGGAGCATTGCTACAGCATTGGAGTTTTAAAACTTATTATTCTAATACCCGAATCAATTCAAAGGACAATGGGTAATGTTCAAATTTTAAGAAATTTCCGAATATGGACGTTTTCAATGTTATTGAAAAATGGTGAATTATATGTATCAAATACATATAAAAATAATTTGCAAACGTGTTCATCTACCGTGCAATATATAAATAAAAATAATGAATATGAATTGGGTATCATTCGCTGTTTTGTAAAATTCACAATTGTAATTGCGAGATTCAGAATTGTCAATGTGAAAATTTATATTTAGTAATTCTACAAAGCGAACTTATTTGTCGCAACGTTTTTGAACCTCAAGGAGACTATTTTCAATATAATATTTTGTCATTTTTACACGAATATCAAGTCGTATAAAGTGCAATCTCTGTTCCAATTCAAAATCTTACGTCACTTTGTATATACATGAACACCCAGTAAGAAGGCTTGAATTGAAAAGAATTGTGAAATTCCGATTTCAGCGAAAAAATGAACATTTTTCGATCTTATTTAAAACCTGATTCTTCCACCGACCTCCAATCCGCAAGAGAGTAATACTTTTTCTGAAAATTTAATTCCCTGCAGTTCCCATAGCGACAACAACGACTCTCGGAATTATTTTGTGTTCAAGAAACAGGACAAAATTTACATTTATTTAATTCCTTACAGTACCTTCAAAAATATCTATAATTAATTGTTTTCAATTTCGTAAAGGATACGTTTCAAATTTATTTAATTCCTTCCATTTCTCTCAGAAAATATGTATACTGAATTGTTTCTAATTCCGCAAAGTAGAATTTATTTTAAATTTATTTAATTCCCTCTAATACCTTCAGAATAAATCTTTCTGATATTATTTCGAATTCCAAAGTATAGCATATATTTCAAATGGATTTAATTCTCACTGATACCTTCAGAAAATATATGTTTAAAAATATTTTAAATCCATTTTTCTGGAATATAAGTTTGAAAGTTTCAATTTTCGTTAATCTTATGAATAAGATTTTTGGTATCTTTAAATAAATAAAAATAAATATATTATACTTTTTGAAGGTATAAGCTATAAATGAAGTGAAAAAGGTGGTTAAAATTAATAATTTTAAGGATTGTAATGATAATCACATAAATCTTTAACTGACCAAAGATTGTAAAAAATTGTTCCTGTTCAATGTATATATTTTATTGAGTAGTAAATAAATAATTAACTCGAACTTTTCAATCCCCTTCAGTAACGTTCTGTGCAATTTTCGACGTTCATTGGCAGGGATTCAATTTTATTGATCCTGACTACGGATTTTCGTATTTTTAAATTCCTTTCAGTACTGTTTTGTTAAATTTTTCAAGGTGCATTGAAGGAGATTGATTTCTTCTCATACCTATTTCCCCGACGGTTTAGGAGACGACCGGAAAAATCAGGTATTGAAGTGAATTACATTTTTTAATCTTGATCAATGCAAGCCTTCTTACTGGGCATAGATACTTTTGTACATTAGGTTACCCATCAACGAAACAGAGCTTGCAAATAAAAATATTAACACTTTAATTTCTGGATTGTAGTTTCATTGATATCCTTGCACATTAAAATTGTATTAAAATTAATATAAAATTAGAGAACTGTTATTCACTATTTTTATATAATTTGTTAGAAAATAGATAATCAATCTCTATACCATCATTAAATATTTGAAAAAGTGAATAAATAATACTATTAATTGTCATTATTAATTTCATATTCTGAAACTAATACTGTAGTAATTTTTATGTTTGAACTTTTCCGAAGTGTACGCAACCCT
>CAKNXH010063311.1:76317-118348 GCA_932178445.1 Andricus quercusramuli
ATAAATAGAACCCGTCCAGATCCAAAGCCCTTGAAAAATATACTATAATACAGAGAGCAAATAGAGGTTTAAATGAGGACTTTGAAAATTTCAAAAAAAGTGCAATGAGACTGAAAGAGGATTAAAAGGAGACTCAATAGGACCTAAGAGACCTAAATGAGGACTTCGTCAATCTTACGAAAATTGAAAAGATACCAAAGAGGATCAAAAGAGTACTAAATAGTACCTAAGAGAACTAAAATAGGATGTCCAGGACCTATATTTCGACATAACTACATGCTTCTAGAAAACATCAATTCATAATTGTATCAACTGGTCTTTTAATTTGAAATTTTCCTACATAAAGCACCTTTTGTTGATTTTTGCTTCCTCATAGATAAAGCTTTGCAATGATAACATTTTCAAAAATTTTCAAATTCATTTAATCAAACCTTCCTCAATTTAAAAATGTCCAATACAATGTTCTTAGAAATTGTCCGGATGTGTGCGTGTGTGTCACACTTTTTTGTAAACACGATAACGAGAAAACGGTTGCAGATAAATTGATGAAATATGGAGGGCTTATTTTCCTTACTAATATCTTGAAACTGACTGAAAGATTTCTAAAAAGAATTATTGCATTTTTTCAGCACTCAATAATATTCAAAAACTTGGTATTTTATAGCAAAACTTTTTTCAATAGCATAATTCAAAGTTGATGCAAGTATATGAAAGATTCATTGGTTCGAGATGAATCGATTGACCTATATTATCAATACATTTTATTCAAGATTAGGGAAGCTATGGTAATTTATATATTTTGAAAATCGGTTTTTGATGTGTAAACATCTTAGACCTCGATATGAGGAGTCGCGCCTGAGTCGAGTGAAACTGTAGCTCGACAGTGTAACGCAAGCCTCTGACACACGCGTTGCGTCGTGTATTAGAGACCACAGGCTTGCATCTCTTCACCCACTCAGCGGAGCCCTTCAGTTATTCTCTTTCTCTCTCTCTCTCTCTCTCTCTATTAAAAAAATGTATTTCCCAATTTATAGATATTTTTTCGGAAACATTAAAAGTTGATATTTTTTCAAACAACTTCTATTCAAATTAACACATACTGCCTTTCATCTATGCCCATAAAACGGGTATTTTATCACCTTGCATGCAATAATTAAAAGAAAATTCACAGTTTATATTATTATTAAAACTAGGGTACTTGTTGAACCTATTTGAAAATAGATGTCTGGAAACTTTTGCACGGCATTACATATAAGAGGAAATAACATTTGTATACTCCTACATGTACGTGAGTTATTATTTGCTTCATATAAGATTTCAGTTTCAGTTAACGTTCACTGATGATGTTTACATATAAATCTTTCTTTTGTCGTAGTATAGGATGCATGTGATGTTTTTTTATAGTAAAACTTTTTCATCAACATAATTCAAAGTTGATGCAAGAACAGAAAAGGTGTTTCGATTCGAGCCGAATTGATTGACCTATAATATTAATCAATTTTATTGAAGAGTAAGGAAGCTATGGTGATGCACAATTTTTGAAAATAAACTTTTTTGTAGTGAAACTTTTTTCTTCAACATGATTCAAAGTTGATGCAAGAATATAAAAGACTCCTTGGTTCGAGAAAAGAATCGATTGACTTGCAATATTAATACAATTCATTAAAAAGTAGGAAAGTTATGGTAAATTATATATTTTTTTAATCGTTTTTTAATTCACATGAACAAATGTTTATCAAATTAATTAAGATATCATATAATTTAAAACAGTTCAGTTTTTCAATATCACTGAACTACACACTACCAAAGAAAATTGAAAATATTTCTTTAGGCAAGTTTTGCTTCGTTAATGAAGTGTACAATTAGAAGCAGAAACTTCAGAGATAATTTTGGCAGAATTTGATACAAAAATCTTCTCAAATATTTGCAATGTGATTATTCAAAGTACCTATAACTTTTTTATTTGATATCACACTTACCTTTATCGGAAAAAATGTATCCGTGTTTCGTAGGCTACAATGCTTCACTAGCTTTTCGCCTCCATAATAAGCTCATAATTCTAGATACATATGTTTTAAATTTCTCGACAGTGACGAAGTCAGCTTAATTTCAGAGGAAGTAAAAATGTAGGGTCCATCTTGTGAAAAATAAATAAAAATGAAATTATTTTTTCAAGTTTTATGCAGTCATTGAATAGATTTTTGACATGCTAATTTTTAAAACTGTTCTTCATAATTGGAAATATTTCCTATTACTTTACATTTCATTGTGCTTGAGGATAAATGTAAAAACCATACCCAGTTGAAAAGCTGCTTCATGACTCTCAACCCAGAACTATCGAATTCCATGACCACATTTGGATTGTATAAATGCATTTTACTCCTGCCTCTTACTGATAATTCTTATTCTTTTTTCAAATTTTCACTCAAAATATTCCGAACTTTTTTTTTCTGTTTTTTATTTTTCTGATGCATGAAATATTGATCAAGTTACTGGAGAGCTGCTATAATACGTGTATTCTGACTTGAGACTCTGGTTTCAATGAATTATACTAATTATGTTTCAAATCCTAAGTGCGTTCATATACCACTCACATGTGGGGTGCATTTTAAAAAAATTTCCCTATGGGAAAATTTACGTGGAATCTTGTTAAAGTCATTAGTTTCCGTCAATAAGGGCGTTCTGGATAATTAGGCGCAAATTATATAGTACAGATGACGTTCAAAGTTTGATTATGAGCAAGAAATAAAATTTTGAAGGAAAGAAAATGTATCGTCATTTATAAATGACTCTCATCTCATTATAATAGATATCATACCGTACTATAGACAAGGTCATATGTTTAGGAGAAGTAAATATGTCTAAATATAGAGCTGTAAATATGTTTATGTTATGATATATCACGATATCCTGAATCTACCCTCCCATAACTTGTAATAATCTATCTTTAACCAGATCTTATTTTCAACAATATTTTTTTAACAGTTCTAATCATATGAAAACAAATTTGCAGATAAAAATATATGACCTCACTTAAAACGGAATAGCTCGTAGGGTTGTTTGCCCTGCTCCCATTATAGTGCTATTCGCAAATAAAAAATAGTAGGGCCAATTCGTTATTGTGAAAATATTTTATTTATCAAAAACTCAGTGCGTGACCATTGCGTGACATTTAGGATAAAATTGAAAACTTTTTAAATAATAATTTCTCAAAATTAGGTACAGCTAAGAACTATAATACATTATGAAATTTTGATACAAAATAAGCTCAATTGAACGCAGCATCAATATGCATACACTGAGAAAAAAATTCAATTGAATCAAAGTACGCACTTTCGTATGCTTGTTAAAAAGCAGATACTTATGATTAAACTGAAGATTCAATGGAACCATGATAATTTATTTTGGCAATCTTTTTTCCTGTTTTTCATTTTTCTAATTCACGAAACTTGATATTAATTTAGTTACTGGAGAGCTATCATTATACATGTATTCTGACTTGAGACTCTCGTTTAAATGAATTACTAATTACGTTTCGAACTCTGAGCATGTTCATATATCATTCACACATGTGGGTATTATTATATATAGCAAAAAATTCACCAAGAGTTGCCTGGGCAGTAGCGAATCCAAGTATACCATTTTAAACATACACAAATTCAAAGAAACGGCAACATAAATTGAATTTAAATGAATTTTTGTTACACGTCACTTATTCATTCTTGCTTTCGTAGTTGAAGAATACTGACTACTGTTTACCTGAAGGTACTATATAATAACTGAACAAGAATATGCAATTTGCAGCTATTTTATTTACTCGAAAGAAATACTATTTACAATAAAAATAAACCATTCCTTCGAAATAACAAATGTTTACAAAAGTTTTGGAAAATTCCTTTTTTTCTCTCACGCGTTCAAAATATAAACAAAAAATCAGCCAAATTTTTTTTATTTTTTTTTATTTTACCCACTAGGATAGAAAAATAAATTCTTTATTCTACAACCTACATACTTCAATTTGAGCTCTTCCAGAAGAATATCACACCAGGCGAAAAGCTTTCAGCATGGGGGTTCAAATGACCAAATTTTCCTCTTTTATCTTATTCTTCAATCTCTGATATAAAAAAAAAACCATAATATAGCAAATGTTATTTTTATCTGAATTCTACATGCTCAAAAGCTTCAATTAAATTCATTCCTGACAAAAAGTCCGGCTAAAGTAATATAATAATAATAATAATATTTTTTCGACTATATCCCAGATTGCTATCGAGCTCTTGTAAAAGTAAATATTATAATGTGAAATTTTACAACTAATAGTTTCTCCGTGTATTAAGTTGGGTACATTATACCACTACAACCGAATTTTTTTATCAGAGCAGCAAATTTAAAAATACGAAGACCGAATATGCGATGAAAGTAAAAGGCCCCTTTTTCCTATTATTCTTCCAAAAAATTAAGAATAAGCACCCTTTTAATGTTGTTTAATTTTTCTGGTAAAGGGGAGAAAGTGTGATAAAATAAATAACAATTTCTTTTATTTTTCATATAAAACCTTTAGGCAAGGCCTCTAAAATTTATATTTGGTGAGAGATGCCGCAGGGAGGCAAGTCACATATGTGGCAATTGGGCTCGAGAGACTTGCCGCAGTTTTGACACTGGTGTGAGACTTCCATTCTTTTCAAGGCCAATATACAGATCCACCGAGACGCGAACTCTCGCCATGCCAAGTCTTTGATTCGAAGCATATTTATTCTTACAATGCATTCGGTTGTTAATTTAATAATTCTGATGCTTTAACGCTTTTTCCAGGTGAACTTCCTTCTGGAACCCTCTTGACCTGGCTTCTTTCTTTCCCTGGTTCGCCAATCTCGCATTAAAAGTCCGGCTGTAAAAGATCAATCAATTATAATTACATATTTATTAGTACATTACAATTAAAGGGATTTAATGTTTACCAGCTTTCATTTTTTCGATTGTTTGGCTATACATAATACTTCGGAGACTCCATGAAATAGCCCATCGAATCGCACCTGATTGTCCAGTTTCGCCACCGAATTGTATAGTCGCCTCGAAATTAATATCATTTTCCATTCCAGTGAATATAATTGGAAAGTTAACCTGGTATTGGAAATCAATATATTAGAAGTTATATCATATATTATCATTTTATTTCCTGTTTTAAAACCCATTATATGATTCAAAATTACAAACTAATATCTACACTATTATTTTAGGTTATGAGGTATTCTAAAGTTGATTTATAAATTTTTTCATCTGCTTTACCTGGAAAAAACTGAAAGAGACCTTCATGGTAATTTCAATATGATTTCTTCTAACATTCTCTTAGTTTCGCGTAACTCATCCATGACCTCGGAAAATTGATCAGTGTTTATTTTAAACTGCAAAGTAAGTTTCTCAACCGCAGTTTCTAAAGTATTATCCGTATCCTCTTCTTTCTTTTTTGGAATATAAACGACCGAATCGATACACTCTGGATTTTCATCATCCAGAATTGGACTATTTTTTTGAGCAATTTCATACGCTGCTTTAAGAATTTCTTTAGGAAGCCTTTTTTCAAGTGGATTCAATGGTTTTACTGAAAGAATATGCTTTCGAACTTGAGTATCTGTTTTATTGGACTTTAATCTTTTGAGAAATGAGGAAAGTCTCATGTGGCATTCTGCCATTTCCATGTAGACTATCAGTTTCGTCGTTCGTATGAGTTTGGTAAGACCTGCCTGATTTCGTAAACCTTTTATATCATGCACAGCTATACCAACCAACAAATTCATTAAAATAACGACTATAAAAATAACAAAAAGGCTGAATAGAATTTGTGCACAAACAGATAGTTGATGATAAACAATAATATAACCACTTCTGCTTGGATGATTTACAAGTCCCTCAAAGTCAAGTTCTCCAGCCATCATTGTTAGAATTTTGATCATACCCGTTAAGAGATTTGCAAAAGCAGGTTCTCTATCGAAAATCACACAGAAACTCAGAGTAAATCCAATAAGTAGTCCTGAATAAGCAAACAAAAGTTTCGCAAATTCAAATTGAATATGAGTAAACATCGCAACATAAGTCCCGAATCCTGGCAGTTGACCAATCATGAACATCAAGTTTGTCCAAGCACAAAGAATAGAAAAAGCACCGATATATTTCTGCCAATGATAAGTTTTCCCTGTATAAAAAAAAGACGTTGCGAAAACGCTCATTATAACTAGTGTATCAAGAATGTTGTCAATATTCCAGATGTACTCCTTATAGTTCTTATAAGTTATAAAACTCAGAATCTTCCTCGGTATCATCAAACAAACAAAAGCCAACCAAATGTACCATTCAAATTCTACAACCCGTTTGTCAAAGTAATAACAAATTTTATTAGTTCCATTATTACTAATAACATTTTCCTGCGAGAAATTATAGCACTCATAAGCTAAAGCCGTTAATACGTAAGTACTCATGAAGATCAGCATGAGCGTATAGGCAAAAATATTGAGAAGGTAAAACTTTTTAATCCTTTCCCACTTTAGGTAGAGAAATGCCGAGACTAGAGGATGAGATAAAAGGTCTGTCAGATTCTCCTGCATAAAGGTGTTGATGAAACTAGTATCGGGTTTGCCGTCACTTGGCAGAAGAGAAGCGAAATCAAATCTCATCTCGAATTCCCTGTTTTTTTTACCTGGGCGTTTCAGCCGTATAGAAGAATCCATCTTGATTCGAAACGCTTGAATAGATTCTGGTATTTTACGAAGAATAATATTTAAGGCTGACACTCCTTTGTTAGTCGTTGCACTCACATCAGCGCCATTCCTAATAAGCATTTCAACGCATTCTGCATGCTCCTCTAAAGCTGCAACATGAAGAGGTGAAAATCCTGTTTTGTCTATTAGATTAACCATCGCACCATGTTTCACTAAGAGCTCTACTATTTTAATATTCAAGCCAGTAGCCATTACGGCGTAATGCAGTGGAGTTCTATTCATTTCATCCAGAGCATTTACATCAACTTCTGGTTTCTGTAATAAGAGTTCACAACATTTTAAAGATCGGACACTACAAGCTACATGCAGAGGAGTTTCGCCAGTGAGGTTTTTATGTGTGGGGTCTGCTCCTCGCTTGAGGAATAATTCTGCAACTGCTTCTGACTTTATCCTAATAGCGTGATGTAAAACTGGTGTCATGTCTGGGTTCTTTGACAAATTATCTAAGTCACAACCATTATCCAAAAGAATTTCGGCAGTTTCAGGACGGTTTCCAGCTGCAGCTGAGTGCAAGGCACAATGGCCAAAACGAGGGCTGACGTAATTCAAATTTGCGCCTCTCTCAATTAGGTATTTCAGACAAGCAATTTCTCCAGAAAAGGCAGCATACATGACTGGAGTTGCATCTCCAAAGTGGATACTATTTATGTCTACTCCAGAGGCTTCTAGTCGGGGTAAAAGGTGTGACAAGCCCCGAAAACAAGCAAAGGCGAACGCAATACTTCTGAATTTATAGTCAACGTCTGGAAAGAGAATTCCATTCCTTTCTGGCACTTTGCCATTCTCCATATCTGTGAGTACTTTTATTTCTGCGTCGCTCACCGTGTTCGATAATATAAGACTCATTATTTTATTCGCATCAATTTCTACGTTTTCTAGACGTGCAAGGTTTTCGAAGAAAAAGGACTCGTCTACAGGTGGTGGTGCTCCAACATTTATTTCTTCTTGTTCAGAAGGATTCGCTTCTGCGATACTTATTGTTTCCGAATGCATTTTTTGTGGCATTTTTGCAGATTTGAAAGCTGACCTCAATCTGGCGAAGACTGAATTGCCTTTTTGTATGTGATCATGTACATGACTCACTGAAAAATTTCTTTGCCTTCTATCATTAGCAGGTGAGGACGATGTGTGCATCTCTTTTATTTTACCATGTTCAATGGTATGTGAGCTTTTCGACTTTATAAGCACAGGCGGCGGACTTTGAGAAATGGTGTGAATCCGCTGATGACGATCCTTTCATAGAAAAATAGAAAATTAAATATCTTTTTTCAGATTTCACGAACGAAATTGCAACACGCAAGTATCAAAAATTGATCTTAAAATTTCGCCAACTCTTAGTATAAGATTTTTCGTGAAATATAAAACTTCTCTTTCGTCATCAGCCGACTGACGATTTTTGAGGAAACAGTTTTTCACATATTATTTTACAGCTGAAACTTTGAACTCAAATTGTATGAATTGTTGAATTCTGATATTGTCTTCTTATTCAGAAATAAACAATTTAAAATTCAATAAAATATTGAAATATTTGAAATTTAACTATTTTTTACACCAACTTCAAATATTGCACGATTTCAACGTCTCTACAACCTAAAATCTGCATTAGAAAACTGAGATCAAAGTATTATGTTTCAATACATGCAGGGATACAGATCTCGGGGAAAATATATTTAATCATGGTTGTGTATGCACTATCGGTACCGGTGAAAATTTTTTTGTCAGTAATAGTAAAAAATTTTGTCTACTGGTTGATATTAAATCCGAAAAGTCCTTTTTCGCATTTTTATTGATTATCATATTTTCATTAGGATAATTATCAGATGACATGAAATTTTGAAAGAAGCAATCCTAGAAACTAAATAATTGTTATTGAAAACAAATTTGCAAGTGGGCCAGGTTCCAAACTGTTTCGTTTATGATAATCAACCAATTAAAAATTTTCATTTGGGTGAAGTAACTCTTTGTTATTATGTAATTAGAATTAGTGAATGCCCCTTTGCTTTGCTCAAATAATGCTTTTTAAAAAATTGATAAAAATGTTGTCTACCGGTACCCGTAAAAAAAATTGTTTACCGATAGGGACAGTGTATACATTTTGTTTATGCCAAGGTACTGTCTAGCATTACGGATTTTCCGTAATACTAAACATGCGCTATCTGGACATTGGTTAGTCAGACGGAAAATTCCGTGCTAGTAGATTGCTCGTGAATTCTACTTTCAAGAATTGCAATATTATTATTGATAGTTATTGGCGATGAATCTACTCAGAGAAATTTATCTTGAGACAAAAGCATTAAGCTCTTAACTTTTGTTTTAACCACGTAAATATCTTCTTTTTTTTTTACAAGAACAGAATTAAGGTAAACATCCCAGTAATCGTGACCTTAGTCCCAGTAATCGTGATGCCAATTTTCTTGCTTTTTATTTCATCTGAATGAATGTAATTTATATTTGCCATTATAAAATGGTAAAAATAAGTGAGTTTTATCATTAAATGTTACTTTTAACACATTTTTGTAACAATATATTCAAACTATAACCAAGTTTCACGATTACTGGGACCGTCACGATTACTGGGACACTTACCTTATTTGGCTGCAAGACTAGATAAAGCTTTTCGCAAAAGGATAATGTTTGCCACAAAAAGATTCTTATTTAGAAGGAACATCCCATTCGTTTCAAAAACTATCATCTGGTTAGCAAAATGAGATGAATCCGGTAATGTTTGGGGCAGTAAATTGTTTTCTCTTAAGTTGTTCATTTGGGGGTGGATAAAAATGAGCCAGGTTTGGCAACAAGGATTTTTGCCTGCAACACGAAATTTTTTTTCAAAGGGGCAAAATATCATATACACTCGGACCCCGATCTAGTAACAGTGTCGGAAGCTGCCTGAATACAGCTTTGTGACCAAATCAGGTATATCGAAACTTAACCAGGGTCGCCCGAACCCTTTCCAATTGGAATGAAAAAAATTGCACAATATGCTTGACTGAGTACTCGCGCACCGCGGCCCTTCCGAGGCGAGAGTATTTTGTTACCTATAATAAGCCTCCTAAACAGAGATTGTAGTAAAAAATGCACAGGCAATAGGGCGGCGGAAATATATTTCTTTAAACAATTATTTGTTTATGGATTAAAAAGGATTAACTATTTATTTTGACAGTTGAGTAAGCTTGACTGACAGAACTTGCAGCGAAAAATGCCAATAAATGCACACTCATCGATGGGTGGTGGAAATATATCTTTTTAAGCAGTTATTTATTTTGTTCCTATGTCAATTTACGGCCCTATGTACATTTTCGGTCCTTGGTAAATTTTTGGTCATATGACATTTTTGGGTCCTATTTCAATTTTGGGCCCTATGCCAATTTTTGGCCATATGTCAATTTCGGGCCATATATCAATTTTTTGCCATATTTCACATTCGGGCCATATGTTAATTTTGAACCCTGTGCCAAATTTTTGCCCTATATAACATTGGGCCCTATGCCGAATTTGGACCTTATAATAATTTCGGGTACTATGCCAAATTTGGGCCTCATGTCAATTTTGGTCTCTAGGTCTATTTTGGACTCTACGTCACATTTTGACCCTATATCTATTTTGGGTCTTATGCCAAATAAGGTATCTGTGTCAAATTTGGGTCCTATGTCAATTTTGGACACTGAGACAAATTTAGACCCTATGCCAATTTTAATCCGTATGTCTATTTTGGGCCCTTTGTAAATTTTGGGCCATATATCAATCTTGGGCCATATGCCAATTTTGATTCATATGCAGAAATTTCAGCAAAAAGCCAACAAATGCATATTTCATGGGTTTTCGAGATAAATGCTTCAAAAAAATTATGTATGCATTTATTGAAAACTATTAACATACTCACTTTTAATATAAATTAAGTGTCCCTAACAGAAAATGCTATGGAAAATGCCAACAAATTTACATTTGATGGATGTCTGGCATATATTTGTTGAAAAATTATTTATGTAATTCAGTCACTGAATAGAGAAAGGGTATACGTTGCAAGGTCATAACTCTTGATCTGTTAATGGTGGGGAAATTTTTTAACTTACGCAAAATTGACTCCCTTTTTATTCATTTAATTCGACATTTATGGTGTAACGTTTATGGAACGATCTACTTAAAAAAAAAAAAAAACGATTTTCGAATTTCCGCGTAAAAAAATTTTTTTAGGAATTTTTAGGGGTAGGAACATTTTCTTTTTTTTCAGGTAACGCAGAATGTTGTCCTCTTTCATTCTTCCCGTAGGAATTTTTTTCAGTGACATTATTTAAGCGAACTATTTTAAAAAAACTGAACATTTGACATTTACCGGCAAATATAGGTCAAAAATGGTCACCTTCGGCAGGTGCTAACTCACGACCTACGGTAGTTAGGACAATGTTCTTTTTTGAAATTGCACGTATTTAGGTCTTATTTAATTGATCTATTGACCGTTTTTATATATGACAACTAGGATTCAAGCTACAGAGAAGCGAAAAAAACATATGATTTTTGGAAAAATATCGAAAAAATTCAGAGTCTTTTAAAATACCGTAACTCCTAGAATACTTTTGATGGAACACTTTTTTTGCGCAGAATTTTGCCTAATTTAATGTTGATAACAATACTTTCAGCTCTTCGATGCACGGAAAAGCAACAACCCTCTAATATATGATATTTTGCACCTTTTTCAGACGAAATTTCAGTTGCCTAGGCAAAACCCTTTTCATACAAACTTGACCCATTAGTGTGCACACTCAAATAAAACAACTTGAAAGAAAACAAATTTACTGCCCTAAAAATTACCGGATAAAAGTACCAGAATTATTATAATGTAATATGAGTATTAGATGTATATTTTTTCTTTTTACAATTATTTTTTTGATGATTTTTGGCACTAAAAGTTATTCTCTGAAATGAGATGTAGCGAAATTGTAAGGAATTACTTTCTCTAGAGAATAAGGTTTCATTCAATAAAATCTCATCATTTTTAAAAATTCAGTTAGAAGCGATACGAAAACAAATTGATAAAGAATAAAAGTTTTACAACGGCTTAAAATCCTGCCCTAAGTATGCGATGCTGATTTTTTTTAGTAATTATCATTATAGGACGTGCCAAACTTGTTTACATAAACTCAGAGGTAAATAACTCTGTCGACACACCCATTTTTATAGATATAAACAACTCCCAGAGGCTTAAACATATAAAATTTTTTTTTTAAATGTAGATGAAGAAAACTTTTGCGGTTAAAAAAATACCCTCAAAGAAAAAATTTGCAAAAATCGCCCTAATTGAGTGTACCCATTGAGACCGGTCTGAAAATGTGTCTTTGGACACCCCGAACAACATATCAAAAAATGAAAAAAATTGTCCCCTTCGAATTTTTCTCGTTAGAGGTATCATTTATCTTTTTTTTTTAGCCCCATAAGTAGTCCGCATCTACAATTTCTTTTATTTTTGCTTTCTCATAAAGGAAGCTTTATAATGGTAATAATTTCGAAAAAAATTTAATTTATTCAATTAAATGTTCCTCAATTTAAAAATGTCTAATGGAATGCTCTAAGCAATTGCTCGGATGTGTGTATGAGTGTGTGTGTGTGTGTGTGTGGGGGGGGGTGTATATGACGATGTGTATTTGCATGTCACACTTTTTTGTGAACATGATAACTCGAAAACGGTTGCAGATAAATTGATGAAATTCGGAGGGCTTAGTTTTACGACTGATATCTTGATACTCACCGAAGAACTTCTAAATTTTTTCATTGCATTTATTTTTTACTTTGTAATATTTTTGAAATCATGTTTTTATAGTCAAACTTTTATAATTTACATAATTCAAAGTTGATTCATATTCGACAGAAGTTTCCTTTTCACATTTCCAGCTCGAAAAATTAAAATTTCAAACAAAAACAAAATTTGTTTGATTTCTCATTGTATTCCAAAAATTCTTTGTATAATTTTCTAATTTTGTACTTTTTCTAAATTTCGAATTTCTAAATCGATCAAAATGAAAACTCAAGTTTTTCTATTATTTGAAAAATAATTAATGCTTCCTCTATGCGGAAGCAACATTTCAAAAGATTTCTAAAATTGAAAAAAGAAGAATCTGAGAGATTTCAAGACAGTCTTTTTATTTTTGCAGCATTAAAAAAAAAGTTTTCACGAAAAATGTGAATAATTTAAAAATATCAGAAGGTTCAACAATTTTTCGAGGGTTGAAAAAAGAATTTTCTTAAGATTTATGGCGAAATGTTTTATGATTTTTTATTTTGAAAAATGAACTTCTATGAGAGAATTGAAAAAATATTTCCAAAGATTTCCTTTATTTTTGAAAAAGAATAGAAGATTTTAAAGCAAAATGTTTCAATTCGTCAAGATTAAAAGATTTTAAAAAATCGAGTGAATTCAAGACATATTTAAAAGATCTAAAAAGGTTGAAAAGAATTTTAAACTACAAAAGATATAAAAGAATGCAGATTCCTTTTTAAAGATTTTGAAAGGTTTCATGTGAATAAACAAATTTTCTTAAAATTACTAGGAAAATTTGGAAGATTTTAACGCAATTTTTTCACATTTTGAATGATTTTTCAAAATTTCAAGAAAAATACGAGTCAAATAAAAATATTTTAAGGAATTTAAGATTTTTTCTATATATCTAAAATATTTCAAAACTGAGAAAGATTTCCAAGAATTTATCAAATATTTTTTTATTTCTTCAAAGCTTCTGGAAGTCCTAAATATCTCTTTAAAAGGCGGGAGTTTTTTCTAATATTTTGTAAAATCCTGTAAAATATAATTCTTTTTCTTTAGCTTCTAGATTCTTTTAACACGTCTGAAATATTCCAAAATCTTTTCTAAATTTCTCAAGAATATATAAAAATTTATATTTAAGTAGGTTTAAAAACAAACTGATAATACTTCTTTTTTTGCAAGTAATTTTCAATATTTGTTTGACCGAAAAGAATATTTAAAAAGCATTCAGTGTCATGTTAAAATATTCTTTTATTTATTTCTCTACAGCACCTCATCATAAAAAACCTTTTTTCATCACACCTCAGTCGAAAATTCTACTTTCGATGCCTGTGGAGCGGGTCGAAAATCGAATTTTCAACCCTAGGAAAGAAAGTGACTAGGTTGAAAATTCGATTGTCGACCCGCTCCATGGGCATCTGAAGTCGAATTTTCGATTATCGATATGACGAAAAATTGTATGCATCACTCGACCCTCGTCCCGCAATATACTATTGACATTTAGAAAACGTCTATTATATTTTTAAACATAATTTTTTTAATTGTTGGGGGGGGGGGGGGGGCGAAACAAATCTCACGGCCCGTTACATGGGAGAGGGGAGGGGGGTAAAAAGATCGAAAATAATGTTAAGTAATATATGAACGCTCCCTTTACAGAAAAATAATCTTTTCTATCTACAGCAATACCGTCAATAAACAATAGCAGCAATTCTTAAAGTATAACTAAATGCATTCTTCCCAAGACCTAAGTCGACCTAGGTTTTGGCATGAAATTGTTAAAGAAACTTTTCAACATTTATTTTTACACACCGGAATATATTTTAAAAACATTTAACGTAAACAATACGAAGATGCACTTTTGGGCAAAAACATAAAAGCTTAAAATCGAATATTTACATTTGAAAACCATTTTAACAAATAATAATGTTAAGATCTACTTGAGTGGGTTTTCCAGAGACGGCCATTATTTTGTATTATTTTGAGATATGACAACAAAGTTTGCATTATTATAATTAAATATTTTTTGTAAAATGAAAATTTATTTGCATAATATAATTAGTGCTTGCGCCACGACCTTCAAGAAATAATTTTCTTAAATTAGATTGAATACTAGCTGAAATTGTTTCTTTTACTGTTAAATATAGGATGAGAATTAGAGGTTTAATTTGTCATTAAATAGGGTGGCGGAACCAATTACCGAGGGTCTCCATTAAGTCTCTATTGAGCTTCCGAATGAAAGAAATACGCGTACGTGTGAAAATAGTGAAAATATAAAGGATTTTTTTACCCTGTGATATGAAAAACCCTATGTTACCCTATGATATGATGAACTACATTTTTTTAGAAATAATAATAAATAATACGCAATAATCAATCTCATGTGTGATATGGTAATTATGGCATTTTTATAAGGAAAAAGTGAATCAATGAAGAACAAAATAACTGCTGTTCATATTGGAATAATAATTTTTCGGCCTGTGGAATAATATTTTCTTCATTTTAAAAGAATACGATATAAGTATCAATTTAAAAATAAAAATGTAGCTGGCACGAACTCTGAATAATTATCGATTGCAATTTTTTAAAATATATTTTTTGTTGTTGCAAAAAAACAAGTTAGGCATTTGTGCGGATTAAAATTCAAAAATAATTTTTTTGGACCATAGGAACACTCTTCTTCTCCTCCCTATCTTATTTTATATTTTTTAAGTATACAATAGTGACGGTTTTTTAGCCGACGTTGAACATTGTTCACAATTTTTTTTAAACTTTCAAACATTTTTTGTATCTTTTCAAATGCAGCAATTAAAAATGATTGGATTCATTGAGACTGTAAAAATTTAAGAGAGTTGTAATAAATAATCTAAAATAAAGAAACAAAGCGTCGATAAATGTTTGGCCTATGCTCACCGAATTTCGGTAAACCAATATTTAGAATTTAGAATTTTTATTAAATAATATTTTTAAATTTAAGTATTTTTTATTTTCGAACTTCGCATTAATGTTTCTGGAATGAAAATAAAACATGGGCAAGCATTCAAAATTATAATTGACCAGTTCTATTTACAGTTATTTGCTGATAAGGATGACTGCAAAAAGTTGACTACTTTAAGTCTCAGTCATTTTCCACTTTTCATTTCAATAATAAATTTTTTATAAAATTATCTCAGTAAAGTACTTGTATAAGAGCACGATTTCGTAGAGTTTGAAAATTGTATACAACTTCGATTAGAAATTATAAATAAATAAGTGAGCAAAAAATATTGAAGATTCACAGAAATCACTTATATTGAGTGAAAAAAGATTAAAATCAAGAGTAAAGTTTAATATTTCAGAGTTAAAGATTTTAAAAATCACTTTAAAGCCTGCCCCACAAGTTTCTTTGTCTTCTTACACATCATTGCTATTTCAGGGGAAAACTTTTGAATAATTATTAAAACTATCCAAAATTCGGGCCCAAATTGTTGATTTTATATTTACAAAGATTTGAGCATACTTAAAAATTGAATCAGCGAAGTCGACTTCATACAACAGTTACTAATGATCAATATTTTTGCGTAATATTTTCGATAAAATGTCCAGAAACGGTCCACATCAATTTATTATACTACAAAATGGGAGGCTGTTTTGAAAAGCTGAATTCAAAATCGAATAAATCGTGAAATAGTCGTTTTTAATATATTTCAAAATATTTTTGTCTGCTCTGCGTCAATTTTCAAAATATTTTTCACCGAATTCATTTAAAATTGGGCAGGAAGTCCATGCTCAAATCACAGAATCATTTTCCACTCAAATACGTTGTTTTTCAAAAAGATGACACGCATCTTATCGATCTGTCGAAACATTTTTTTGAACAATTTATCAGTATATAATTTTTTCAAATTGGAAATGGAGATTATCAAGAAATGGTCAACATTCTTGTCAAAAGTGATATATTTTGTTAAAATAATACACACATTATATATTTTTTCTGATTCCGGTAGAATTTCTCGTCCTCTTTCGAAATCAGTTATGAAATTTTGAAAATGTTCAAAATTTGATTGAATTGGTTTCTCTTTTTAATTTCCAAAATTTGAATAATCATAATATTTTCAAAAAAACTTTTTCAGCAAAGTAGTAAGATACGTGTCGTCTTATTCCCTATGAAAAATAACATATTTGAATGATGTTGATACTCTCTTGAGTTGCCCTAAATTGAAAAATATATATTCTGGGCGGCTTAGAAATTTTTTTAAATGAAAATCTCATTGACTGAACGGGTCAACTTTTTGGAAATCATCTATCAAATGTTACATGTGAGCAGAAAAATAAAAAAGTCCGTTGTATTCACTCAATCGATTTTGAAAATTTTTTTTTCATTAGAAAGAATTATATTTTTTGAACTTTTAAGAGTGTTTTAAACAATCCCACATTTGGATTGTGAAATTCGTTTATTAATGAGAAACTTCTATGTTTTTCAAGTCCAAGGAAACGTATTATCTACTATGTACTACGATTTTTGCAAAGCTAATTTAGAAAACTGTTTCTTCATAATTGAAAATCTACTTTATTCCTTTACATAAATGTTCACTAAAGAAAAAATGTTCGAGAGCTAAAGTAGAATAAGCATACCAAGTTGAAAAGCTGCTTCTCGTCTTTTATGTTAATACTATTGTATTCCATATCTAGATTTCGATTTGATGAATGAATCTAAAGACGGATTTTCAGACCGTTCTTGATGGGCGCACTCAATTAGGGTGATTTTTTCGAATTTTTTTCAGTAAAGGTTTTTTTGTTTGTTTTTTTTATTCCCAAAAGTTTTCCACATCTACGATTTCTTTCATTTTTGCTTCCTCATAAAGGAAGCTTTATAATGGTAACAATTTCAAAAAAAATTTAATATATATAATTAAACGTTCCTCAATTTAAAAATGTCTAATCGAATGTTCTAAGCAACTGTCCGGAAGTGTGTGTGGATTTGTGGATGCAACACTTTTTTGTGAAAATGATACTCGAAGACTGTTGCCGTTGAATTGATGAAATTTGGTGGACTTATTTTTACGACTAATATCTTGAAACTCGCCGAAGGACTTCTAAAAATATATTTGTTGCATTTGTTTTTTACTTCATAACATTTTGGAAATAAGTAAATAAAGAAATAAGGAAATGAGGAAATGAGAGGGATAAGGTGCGACAAAACTTTCCCTTTCCCTTTTCCAGCTCGAAAAATTACCATTCCAAATGAAAAAATTCATTTGTCTGATTGGTCATTGTATTTGAATTTTTTTTTGTATTATTCTGTGATTTTGTAGTTTTAGTAAGTTTCTGTTTTTAAATTGAGCAAAATGAAGACTTTGGTTTGTCTAATATATTATTATATAATATAATATAATAATATATAATAATAAATATAAATACAAAAAAAGTGGAAACACTCGAGATCGAATTCACAGCTATTCACACAGAATTCACTCTATTAGGATGAATGGAAATTATATTTTACGTAAGGGTGGGTTTAAGCACTTGGGGCTGTTTTAGACCAATAAATATGGGTGTGTTGACTTAGTGTTTCACCCTGGAGTTCCTTTAAACTAGTTTGGCACACCTTAGAATAAAAATTAATAGAAAATTCATCGTCGCAGACTTAGCGCAGACTAAGCGCAGCATTTCAAGCCGCTAAGTTTTATAATAAATAATGTTTGTATGTTTCAAATTTGTTCACAGAAAAACAATCTTTTGTCTCTTCAGGAATACCGTCAATAAACAATATCAGCAATTCTTAAAAGTATAACTAAATACATTTTTCCCAAGACCTAAGTCGACTTAGGTTTTGGCATCAAATTGTGAAAGAAACTTTTCAAAATATGTTTTTACAAACCAGAATAAGGTTTAAAAACTTTCAACGTTAAAAATAAGGAGATTGACTCTTGAACAACAAAATAAAAGCTTCAAGTCGAATATCTACAATTAATGACAATCTTAACAACTAATAATGTTAAGATCTACTTAAGTGGTTTTTTAAGAGATCGCCATTATTTTCTGTTAATTCGAGATATGACCACAAACTTTGCATTATTATTTATAAATATTCTTTGTGAAATGAAAATTTAATGGGATAATATAATTAATGGTTGCGCCACGACCTTCGAAAAATAATTTTCTCAAATTAAATTGAACAGTGGCCGAAATTGTCCCTTTTACCGGTCAATATATGTATGTTAGGATGAGAATTAGAGGTTTAATTTGTCATTAAGTAGGGTGACGGAACCCATTACCGAGGATCTCCATTAAGCCTCCATTAAGCTTCCAAATGAAAAAAAAAAACAAAAAAAACAAGCGTACATGCAAAAATAGTGAATATATGAAGGATTTTTTTTCGACCTCGGACAATAGGATTCCCCTCGTTAATGAAGAACTAAATTTTTTCTCAGAACTACTAATAAATCATACAGAATAATCAATCTCTTGTGTGATATGGTAATTGTGGCATTTTTATAAGGTAAAGTGATTCAATGCAAAACAAAATAGCTGCTGTTTCTATTGAAATAATAATTTTTCGGCATGTGAAATGATATTTCATTCATTTTAAAGGAATACAATATAAGTATCAATTTAAAAACAAGAAATTGGCTGACACGACCTCTAAATAATTATCAATCAAATTTAAAAAATATATAGATTTGTTGTTGTTGAAAAGAACAAATGAGGCATTTCTGCACATTGAAATAAAAAAATAAGTTTTATTCGACCTTTGGAACATTCTTCTACTTCCTATCTTATTTTCGACTTTTTTTGTGGCCGACTTTGAATATTTTTCATCATGTTGTAAAAACTTTTAAACATTTTTTGTATCTTTCTGAACGCGGCAATTAAAACTGATTAGATTAATTAGAACTGTAATAATTTGAGAAAGTTTCAAGTTTTTTTATTAACTTATATAAAATAAAGAAAAGACGGTAAAGCATTCAAAATTATAATTGACCAGTTCTATTTTCAGTTATTTGCTGATAAGGGTGCTTGCCAAAAAGTTGACCACTTTAAGTCTCAGTCATTTTCCACTTTTCATTTGAATAATACATTTTTGATAAAATTATCTCAGTAAAGTACTTGTATTAAAGCACAATTTAGTAGAGTTTTAAAATTGTGTACAACCTCGACCAAATATTATAAATGAATAAGTGAGCAAAATGTCTGGTCACGCACCTGACACAAATTACAAATTTGAAATGAAAAATTGCTTATTATTATTAAGACTTTTTTTTTTAATATTGAAGATTCAAATAAATCATTTATATTGAGTAGAAAAAGATTAAAATCAAGAGTAGAGTTTCATATTTTACAGTTGAGATTCACAATGCGAGCTAAAATTGTTCATTTTATACTTACGAAGATTTTAGAATAGTTAAAAATCGATTTATTAACGTCGACTCCAAACAACAGTGCCTATTGATCACTATTTTTGCGTTATTTTTTGATGGAATTTCCAGCAATGGTCCATAATAATTTATTGTACTAAAGAAATGAGAGGATGTTTTAAAAAGCCAAAGTCAAAATCAAATGAATCGTGAAAATAGTCATTTTTAATATGTTTTAAAATATTTGTATCTGTTCTGCGTAGATTTTCAAAAGATTTTTGACCGAATTCGTTTCGAATCGGGCAGGCAGTCCGTGCATAAATCGCCGAATTATTTTTTACTTCAAATATGTTGTTTTTCAAAAAGACGACACGCTGGAAATGGATTAGCATTAATGGATTAGTATCTTATCGATCCGTCAAAACATTTTTTTAAACAATATATCAATATTTGATTTTTTTAAATTGAAAATGTGGATTATCAAGAAATGGTCAAGATTTTTGTCAAAAGTGTGATATTTTTCACAATGATACAGGCATTTATATATTTTTTCTGATTCCGGTAAAATTTCTCGTCCTCTTTCGAAATCTGTTGTAGAATTCTAAAAAAGTTCAAAATTTGGTTGAATTTGTTTCTTAATTTAATTTTAGAAATTCTAATACTCATAATATTGTCAAAAAAACTTTTTTAGTAAATCGGTAAGATACGTTTCGTCTTATTCCCTTTACAAAATAACATATTTGAATGATGTTCATACCCTCTTGAGTTGTACCAAATTAAAAAAATATATATTTTAGGCGGTTTGGTAAATATTTTATTCTTGAAAATCTCATTGACTGAACTGGTCAACTTTTCGGAAATCACCCACCAACTGTTACACATGTGCAGAAAAATATGAGTTAGAGAAAAATAAACAAGTCTGTTGTATTCACTAAATCGATTTTAGAAATGTTTCTTTCACTAGAAAAATAAATGTTATCAGAATCTTATTTTCTTCAACTTTTTGGAGTGTTTTAAACAATCTCACATTTGAATTGTGAAATTCGTTTATTAACTGGAAACTTCTATACTTTTCAAGTCTGACATAACCTATCGTCTACTATTATGATTTTTTTAATGCTAATTTGGAAAACTGTTTCTTCATAATCAAAAATTTACTTCATTCCGTTAAATCAATGTCTACTAGAGAAAAAATGTTCAAAAACTAAAATATATAGTAAGCATACCAAATTGAAGAGCTGCTTCTCGTCTTTTATTCCAATACTATTGTATTCCATAACTAGATTTGGATTTGATGAATGTATTTTGCTCTCGATCTCTCACTGATAATTCTTATTCCTTTTTCAAATTTTGACTCATTAAATTCCAATCAGATTTTCTTACGGTTTTTCATTTTTCTGATTCACACAACTTTAGACTGATAGTAATAAAGGTACTGGATCACTATCATGATACGTGTATTCTGACTTGAGACCCTCGTCGGAATGAATTACTAATGATGTGTCGAAGTCTGGGCGCGCTGATATACCACTAATATGTGGGGTGCGTTTTTAACATCATTTTCTTATAGGAAAACTTAATTGAAATCTCATTAAAGTAATTAGTTTTTGTTGACAAGGGCGTCCCACATGATTAAGTTAATTATATATTGTGTGCAATTAGAAAGAATTTTTATTGTTTGAACTTTCCCTTACGCAAATTTGGTCTCTCTTTTAAATAATTTATCTTCTTATTTAGTTTTTTCGGATTTTTTTCTTCTTTTTAATTTCATTATTTTAGGGTGGCCGCAAAACTTCATATTAGAAATTCCCTCAATCTTCCCTGAATAATTTTCCATTTTCCCTGTCTATTAATATTTAAGGACAGAAACTCTTATTTTGTAATATTCTTAATATAGAATCTTTTATAAATGGAATGAAATAATTAAAGCGTGCTGTACCCTGATAAAAGTAGAAAGATTAAAAATGATAGAAATTGGGAAAGGAAAGGATAGAAGTGTTCTATCTCTCTCAATGTGTCACTTTGAATCCCTAAAACGCTATCTTTTCATATCCCTAATCTGAATAATTTTCTATCCTTTTCTCTACCTTTCGTGACCGAGGACCCTCAACTTTTTCTTTACTTCATTCTATCTCTTCAATATAAATTTGAATCTTTATCTATCTCTTTTTCTATCTTCCGCGATTCAGTACTTTTATCATTTTCTATCCGTAAAAATTTGGGAATCTATCGAAAAGTTAAGGAATTCATTAAATTAAAGCGAGTGTAATGGTGAATGGAAAACTGAGTGACTGGTTCGATATTATGCAAGGCATGAAACAAGGATGCGTTATGTCCTCATGGCTATTTATCATATATTTGGATAAGTGTCAACGGCGATACCACGCTGAAAACACCAGTTCCCATTAGATCACTGAAGTTAAGCAGTGTTGGGCGCGGTTAGTACTTGGATGGGGGTGACCGTTCGGGGAATACTGCGTGTTGGTTGACCCGTCGTGGGTGTGCTGGTGGACCCACACTGGTAGTATTTATCCACCTGGAAACACTACCCGAATCGGGTAGTGAGGCAATGAACTTTCGAGTTCGAAATGCTAATCAATTTTTTTTTTTTTTTTTTTTTTTTGTATAAGTGTCTAAGAATGGCCCTCTTCGACGAAGAAGGTGTGGATTGTTATTGCAGAATCAATCGAAGACTTGCAAGGAATATTGCATAAACTTGATATAAGCATGAAGAACATGGTCCTCAAAATTAACGTAAATGTAACAAAAATCATGGTATTTAAAGGAAAGTGTGAGTAAACAATGGACAACATTGTCCTAAATGATGAGAGATTAGAACAATTTGAAAAGTACGTATAACTGGGTAGCCCATTCACTAGCGACGAAATATAGATGGGGAGTTAGAAAGGCGCATAAATAAGGGTAAACAGGTTATCGGTAGAGCAGGGTCCATCCTCACAAATAAATACATATCGAAAAGAGCTAAAATAGCCATACATAATTCTATATTCGTACCGACTGTACTATATGGTAGCGAGACATGGACCTGTCAAGAAAAGAAATCAGTTAAGATGGTTCGGACATCTTAAAAGAATGAAACCCACATAGCACATTTCCCGAAAAAAAAGGTCTGTCCCAGGTTTTTTCGGGAAAAGCATATGTTTAAACCTGGGACAGTCCTGGCTTTCCCGGGTCGTGTGCAATGTGGGAAAGAGAAATGACTGACCAAACAAGTATATAAAGGTAAAGTAAATAGCAGAATGCCCAGAGGTAGACCGCTGAAAGAATGGTTAGAATCTGTGAATGAGACAGTAATCCGAAGAGACATAAGAAGCCTTAGAAACACGAGAGTTTGCATGAAAAAATGCATGGACGTTAGGAATGCTAGATTAGTATGCCAGGACAGAAAAGTGAGGTGACAGATAGTTTGCGAACAGAGTGACAATAGAGGGAATGACGCCTGGAACAAAGACCTTGGATACTAATGGGCCCAAGTGGGGAACCACACATAACATTTTTGTGGGGCTCTTCACTTGGGGTGATCGCTTGAAAGATTGATCAGCACCTGGGTCGGAGCAATAACGTGTTATTTAAATAAATAACACGAGAATACTAGGTAAATATAAAAAATCCATACCCCTACCTCACATTACTCCTTTCCTCACCGAGCATGGGGGAAAATCACTTTTTTGAGTTTTCGTAATAATTTTTTAGGGTTTGAAAAAATGTGACGGGAAAATATGGAGGCTTGTTTTTTATTATTAATAATATAATAATAATATAATGATAATAATTATCCAACAAAGAATTTCATGTATCGGACATATGGGTTTAACACCCCTAATACACCCCTACGAATCCCTGAAAACTACCATTAAAACCGAAATTATCAATTCTTCATAAAAAAGACCTTTGAGCACTGTATTCTCATATTTTTTTCACCTAAAATTATTTATATTGGTCTAGCGGAATATTCATTAACATTTCATAATAAATCAATCATTTCAACAAATGGAATTCATTTATATAATTTTCTTTTAAAACTTTTTTTATCAAAGTTTATTATTATTTATTCAGTCTAAAGATTAGTCGCACTTGTAGTTTATCATCTTTAATAACATACATTTATTAAAAAATATTGACCAATTCTATTAAAAATAAATAACGATAATAAACTGCCTGTTCAACGAATTTTTGGAGAAAAACATTTTTTGGACAGACGGCATTTGTGTAAATATTTAAAAATTAATTAATCAATGATTATCTACCAATAACCTGCTTACTCTTATTTATGCGCCTATCTAACTCCCAATATATTTTTCCGTCTCATTAGTGTCTCATTCTTTCAATAATAATGATATCCATAAAGAAACAAAATCTGCCCGCTTGGCGGGCACATTCTCATCGCGCGCTGCACGTGCGGCTCGCTTCGTTCGCAAGTTTGAGCGCGCCTAGGGCACGCGACAGTTAGATCTCGCGCTTCGCGCTCGATAACGTATTTACCTCGCGCTACGCGCTCGGTCTTTATACTTCCCCACGTTTATACAAAATCTTTGACAATTAAATGTGAAATCTTCGACAGTAATAATTTAGTGATTGTGAATTCTCTTTTGTTAAAGATCCTTCGGCTTAAACGAACACATTCTCATCATGTATCTCGTGCTTCGCACTCGAATAAGCTTTCTCCAATACGCGAATTTTTCTATATTATGTTCAACTCAAATATATTGAATGTATATATACTATATTAATATCTGTATATCTCGGCTCCAAACAGCTCATTCAGATATAGCAAAATAAAGAACAAATTTTATTTTTCATGATTATTTTAATATTCGTTCCTTATTTGCCATTAATCTCTAGACGTTTTTACAAAACTTCAACTTTCTTATTTGTAATGTTATTTTTCACGATTAAATCAAAAACGACACGTCCTATAAGAAAATGGATGAAAGCAAATTTGTAGATATAATTTAGACGAACAAATTATGACATCAGCTTAAGGACGATTTTAAAACAAAACTGTAGTACGCATATTTTCAAATCTTACGAATTGAAAACTGTAATATTCAATTCGTGTTTTTTTTAGAATATTTGAAAAACGTGGTTTTTTATAAATATTGTGCCTCTGTTCGCAACTGCTGCATTGTACAGAACAAAATAAAGCAAATGTATTTTATTATTTGTTCTTTATTTCACAATAATTTTTTTGCATTCTTTTCACAAAGTGTACATAAACAAATTTAATAATAGTTTTGATACTTCCACGATGATTCATTATAATAAATTAAAATTTTAGAATTTAAAATTTAAAGATTTTTCGGGTTTCAATCGTGTGCGAAACTATGAATGTTGCCGACGTTTCGTGAACATTGCAGTTCACTTCTTCAGGGCTGACCTGAAACTGACGTTTCAGGTTATGTTGTTCTTATATATGTATTCTCTACGATGCCTGTGATTGGCCAGAGTGCCCCATGGTGGGGACTGCTTGAACTTGATTGGCCAATCAAGTCTTTTTTAAAAAACCCGGCAGGACGGAAAGCCAAATCGGATTGGTATTATATCCATTGTCTCTATTGATGTTATTAGGATGTTTCAAGATTTCGATTGCTTCTCTATGTTTTCTTGGAAATTTATTGTACGTTTTGGCGATGACGGTTGTTTTGTCAAACAAAATACTATGTCCTGTTTCGATATGATGCTCAGCTACTGCTGATTGTGTGAAATGTTTTAGCCTAACTTTACTCTCATGTTCCTTTACACGTTGACTTACCGCCCTCCCGGTTTCTCCAATATAGACTTTACCACAAGAACAAGGGATTTGATATACTCCCGGATCACTGAAAGGATCCTTTTTATCTTTAGGGTTGTTTAGAAGTTGTCCTATTTTTGCAGGTGGCTTAAATATAGTTTGGATGTTGTGTTTGTTGAGAATTCTTCCTATTTGTTCCGTGATACCTTGAATGTAGGGTAGGATGGTAGTTGTTTTTCTCTCTCTTTCTTTAGTAGGTTGTGTTGACTTCTTTTCTTGAGTTTATTTTCTTATTGCTTTATTAATTTGTTTGTGTAATCGTTTTGTATTAGGATTTGTATAGGATCATTGCCCTCTAGCATGAAAAAAATGTTTGCCATGCATTTTTGAGCCACCCTATTGAACACGTATCAGCAAGACAACGTGACGTCCATGCACGGAGAAAAATATATAGATATTAGAAAGTAGATAATAAAAATCTTGATATTCATCCACAATATATAGATATTGCGGCATAATATCTAATATCTTCTACTTACCATAAACGATATTGAAGGGCAATAATATCTGCTTACATTGCAAGTATGAATTGCGTGATATTAACCGAAAATATCTAAGATATTGAAAAAAGTGCAATTTTATCGGTGCAATGGGTGTAATGTCATTGTCGTGTGGCGTGGTGACAAAAGATCTGAACCCCAATATTTCCAAATCTCGAGCATTCGTCATGTGTGTTGTGGTTCATCGGATTATAATGTGCTAAACGTTCTGGTGGAAAATATATTAGATGTTTTTTGACATTATATCATCATTTTAAACAAGAATAGTATATTGCATTACAAGTGGTAGGCGATGGCCTTTTCGTGACAAGTGCAGTGTTTTTAGGACGAGTCGTAGGTGAGGGCACCGAAGGTGCCCGAACCGAAGACGAGCCTCAAAACACTGCACGAGTCAAGAAAAGGGCCTACCACGAGACATGCACGAAACTTTTTACAACAAGATCATGAAAATCGTGAAAAAAACGCTACCTGATCGAAGTTGCGGGGAGGGGGGGCGGTCCAGGGCGCAGCCCCGGTGGGGGTGCAGGGGGCGAAGCCCCTGCTGGGGGGTTCGGGGGGCGAAGCCCCCCGATTGAAAAAAAAAACAAATCATAAGTTAAAATTATGATAAGATTACGATAAGATTAAATTAAATAAGTTTAACTAACAAATTTTTTCATATAAAAAGAAGGAATTTAGAATGAAGATAAATGTATACCTGTTTATTTTAGCAACTTTATTTTAAAGAGAACACCTTGAAGTGTATAACATTTTGAAGTAATTTAAATTTTCCCGCAACTTTGACTTGAGCAACTATAGCGCACCTAGCGGCGGAGAGGCTACCGGCTTTTATAACCTTATTTCTGAATACTGTCACGCGTTTGTTCGGTTTTCTTCAATAGTTAAATCAATGTGATATTATCGAAAATAGAAAAAATGTCAGATTCGGACGAAAGTGAAGTTTTTCAGTGTACGCCTCCTATTTCTGCACGGTAAGTCGCGAGATGAGCACGCTATAGTTGTCGCTGAAAACATCGACCTATTTCCGTCTTTATCTAACTATCTTCCTTTCACTTATTGTGAAAATGTGGAATGCTTACGAAAAGAGGCCTTTTCGTAAGCATTCCTCATTTCGTACATTCTTTATTCGCATCGTTCGAAATGCGCCACATTACACACAGATCATAAGTATGAAAACACGCCATTTTCATGATAGTGTTGTAAAAAATAATGTTTCGTTGTTAGGCGTCAGTTATTTGTCAGCCTTGAACAGCGTTGGTGTCTGCTCTTCACGAAAATCTAATAATTAGCAAAAAAGGCGAATGCTCGAGAATCGGAAACAATATAAAGCGGACTATGATGTAAAATCCGAAGGATTTTATAGAAATTGGCATACTTTACAGGTAATTTTTGCACATTGAAAAAATATTTGTTGAGTATCTTAGATTCTGTTTATTATCTTGGATATTGTCAGTTAAAATCTTCGTTTTAATATCTACGGATGCTCTGCTTCAATATCTAGATTCCTGTCCCACAGTTAAACCGCTGAGATATTACCCGGTAAGCAAAATTTGGTGCCGATTGGTCAACAACTGTGGATTTGTATAAGCATCATAAGTTTGGGGTCACTTGATTTTATATATTACATGCATATAGATACAGTCAATGCTATTTTGCATGATTTATTAAACAAAAACTATTATCAATTAGCGATTCACGTTGCCGTAGGAACCATATTTAGTGCCTAATCGACACGTGCATACATTTTTAAGTCGATCTATGCAACGGTGTGGCCGGTTTCAAGCCTCAAGTGTACAAATTTGAATTTTATATCGTAGATGATTCGTTCAATATTTGTTCCTGAATTTGCATCAAATTTTAAACTCAGCTTCCCTGAAATTGTGTATCATTTCCATAAATGTATATTATCACAATTCATAATATGCATTGGTATTAAAACAGAAGTATTTTTATTGCCTTGCTTTTATAATTAAAAAAATGCACATTCTATAAGACAAAAATTTTGTTATTAAACATTTTATTTCAATTTGTGTCCTTTCTCCATAAATTTAATTTATTCATTTTCAATTTTATTTTTTACGATTTAAACCAAAAATACGCATCCTGGATTGAAGTGGTTTTGAAAAAATGTGTAGATACAATTTAGGCGAAAAATTTCGTTAAATGGAAAGTTATTGTAACTCGCGTCTATTTTTCCAAAAACGTAATTGTTTATCTCTAATGTATTCGTATAATAAAAATTTATAACTAGTTTTTAGATCTTTTTTCTCTGAAAAACTTTTGTCTATTCATTTTTTTTTCTTCTTTCATGTCCTTTATCCAAAAATTTAATTTCTTTATGTTCAGGCTTATTTTTTGCTATTAAAAGAAAATCTACTCATCCTATCAAAAAATGATTAGTAACAAATTTATAGATATTTTCTGGGTGTATAATTTCTGTTCACAATTTTTCTTCGTACCTTGCGTCGTTTTTTGAAAAATTTAATTTTTTCATTTTTAATTTAGCTTGTGCCGTTTGTCCACAATTTTTTTATTTTTTATGTTTTTCACTAATAAAATAAAAACTACTCGTCCTATCAAAAAAAAAAAAAAATCAATAGCAAGTTTGTGGACCTATTTTGACGGCACAATTTTTGTCGATTCATCATTTCTCGTATCTTGCATAGTATGACCGCAAAATGAAATTTTTGATTTTTCATTATTTTTTGTGCAGTCAAAATTTGAATTTACGATTTTTCAAGAAAATTTGAAAGGTTGTTGTGATAATCGTGTAGGGCTTTCAAAAAACAACATTTTTTTCCTCTTGACTTTTTTCATATTATGCGTTATTTGGCTTAACCACTCTCTAAATATGAATCAGTGAAAAATTTACTGATTGAAATAGTAGTTGGATATTTCACTGATTAAATCAGTGATTCCAGACTTTTCACTAATCAATTCAGTAACACCAGAGTAAATCATGCGAGACATAACCTCTAAGTTTTCAAGTAAAGCTTTGTTGTTATTCTTTTACTTACGTGGCAAAAATAATTTTCTTATGAGATAAATTTTTGAATTTTCGGACTGTGTGCTGAATTTACTGCCGGAAAAATATATTCTAACTCGTATAAAAAGTACTTATTGACGGGTGTGTACATGACAGTCGAATCTTGAAAGTAAATTAATATATGAGGTTTTTGTCATTTAGAAGCATCAAACCTTTCCACATTTTTAATTATTTGATCACATTTATGTGCATCAAGTTTTTACTATGATTATTTCATTGAATGTACTATTATTATGATTGCTAAATTGACGTGGTGCAGTGCTGCCAACTTTCAAAAGTGAAACTTTCACTGAATGAATAAGTAACTTTTCATTGCTTGTCAGTGACCGGATTCTAGCTATTTGAATCAGTGAGATTTCACTGACAATCAGTGAGTTTCCACTGATTCAGATACAGTTAACTGATAATGACGCATATATGCGCAGAAAAAACCCGTGACAAAACTGGTAATGACGCATATATGCGCACTTGAAATAACTGCCACAAAACTCAATGGTTTTTGATAAAAAGTGGCGAACAATGCAAAAGTCACGTGATTTGAATGCAAGTCAGTACTAAGTGGTTTTTTTCGGTCGATCATGACGAATCCACATTCAAAATTAAAACATTAAAAATGGCACCTCCAATATGGCTGAAGGAAATGCAAAGTCACCCTGTGTCAAATCACACTTATAGCGAGTCATATTTGTGAAAATTCACATTGCGGTAAGTCACACTGCGACAAATCATATTTGCGGTAAGTCACATTTGTGGCAAGTCACATACGCGGCAAGAATGATATTCGATATTATTGGATCCGCTATTTCAAATTTCTCAATTTCGACCCTGGATTCGTCATGAACGATCAAAAACCCCCTTAATACTGACTTTCATTCAAATCACGTGACTTTTGTATTTAGTCTGCCATAATGGATCCGCCATTTTTATTTGATCAATTTTGATCCCATATTAATCATTGGCGACTTCAAAAACTCTTCAGTACTGAGGTTCATTCAATTTACATGATTTCTGCCGGGCCGCATTTAGTACAGGGGCCAGCGGGGCCATGGCCCCAGGGCCACCACTAATGCGGAAATTATTAACAATTTTCCATGCACACGCTTCTCCATCGGCTCCTACTTCGATGACCTTTTTTTTTAGAAGCCAGTCCCTGGTCACCGCTTATGGGCCCCCACATTCTGACCAGCCCTGGGGTCCCCACAACCCTAAATGCGGCTCTGGATTTCTGCATTTAGTCCGCCACATTGGAACAGCCATTTTGAATTTCTCAATTTTGACCTCGGATTCATAATCAGAGACCTAAAAAACCCTTACGAAATGAACTTTCATGATGAATACGGAATTATTTGCATCTATGTACCAGTTTTGGCACACACTGTCGATTTCGAACCCACCTTAACTGGTTAAAGTTTTCATTTTCTTTTGTTTCATTGAATTTTGCAAGTGCTATAACTCTGTTAATTTTGTTATTATCAAAAAAGTAATTCGAAGAAATTGTTCATCCTTTTGAGAACTAGGAATAACCGCACAAAGAATTTTTAAACCTTGAAAAAAGTAGTTTTAAGAAGAGCCCCGCACCAAATGTACAGTAAATGGCTTTTTGTGAACAATTTTTAATCTTTTTTTTTTCGAACCTGCACAGCAATAATCCGAAAGAAAAAAGTAAGAAAAATTGACATTTTTTTAACAGAAAATTGTCAAAGTTTCAATTTTTCATGTATTTTAATGAAAAAATGCTGATTTTAGTGAAAAGTTTTTTTTTCACCTAACCAAAAGGTTCATATCTAAGATCTATAAAGATTAACGGTTTTTTGGGTATACAGCATGCTATGGGGGTGTTTTCATACATACTTTAAACATCCAAGTATGGAAATTATTCTTTCTTAGTAACTAAAGTCACTGAAGATTTTTCATTTAACTGCTGGGGTATGAAATCACTTTCAAATAAGTGAAAGAAGGGTGCATAGCACGGATATTATACATGTGCATTTACTTCAAGGGTTGTTTCATCTAAAATCACAAAAAGTTTTCTGATTAATCTATGAGGATAGGAATTATATTAAAAGTAAATAGGGAAGGTATAGACGACAAGGATGTCTTTGAATTTTTCTAAAAGGTTGTTCAATCATCCCTTATTTAGAGAAGCAGACAAATTAACTTTTCGTAAGGAATAAATCACCAAGGATCAGACTCACAATATTACTTTAAGACATACATATAGGAAGTGTTCTTTAGGAGGACTTGCATTATAATTTGTTTTCAGGGTAGTTTAATCATCTCTTAGGTATTGAAACAAAGAAATCGATATTTTATACGGGATAACGCACCACAGATTCTTTTATTAACATACTATTGATCAACAAAATCACTTTAAAACATATACACTTCCTATGTATGTTTTAAAGTGACATTGTTAATCAATGTATTGATAAAAAAATCTATGGTGCTTTAATCCGTATAACATATCGATTTCTTTGTTTCAATAATTAAGGGATGATTAAACTACCCTGAAAATAAGTTATAATGCGAGTCCTCCTAAAGGGCACTTCCTATATGTATGTTTTGAAGCGATATTGTAGGTCTGATCCTTGGTGTTTCATTCCTTATGAAAAGTTGATTTTTCTGCTTCTCGAAGTGAGGGATGATTAAACAACCCTCTAGAAAAATTCAAAGACATCCTTGTCGTTCTACACCTTCCCTATTTACTTTAATACGATTCCTATCATCATAGATTATTCAGGAAACTTTCTGTCATTTTAGTCATTAAGAAATGTCGATATTCCGGATTAAATGTTCAAGGGATGATAAAACAACCCTTGAAGTAAATGCACATGTATAATATCCGTGTTATGCACGCTTCCTTTACTCATTTGAAAGTGATTTTACGCCCTAGCAGTTAAATAAAAAATCTCCAGTGACTTAATTTACTAAGAAATGATTATTTCCATACTTAGATGTTTAAAGTTTAAAGTAAGATCTGCAAAAAATTTGTGAGTTTTTTTTCACTTCCAGGAATGTAACAAAAAATGAAAAATCATGAAAATATTGAAACTCAGCAAACAACATTTTTTGTAACATTTTTTCCGAGCGCGGATAACCAAGCTGCATATCTATTCGTTACAAATTAATTATACTGTTTTAGCATCTCAATATACGCTACTTTTTCGTGTTGTATCAATTTTGAATTTCAGAATTCTTTATTTTCGAAACACCGCAATAGACATATAACTTTTTGCTAATAAAAGCGTTTAAATAAATAAATATTGGTAAACAAATACGACTTAATATTTTCCATACGTATTTTTTCAATTAGAAAATATCAGGTTAATCTACATACCAACTTTTGAGGTCAACTAAATAATTATTTATTTATTACATGCTGAGGTATATAGTTTACTTCATATGCGAATGACCCTCATCCCAACATAATTGATATTTTACCTTATTAGACGAGTAAATATGTTTAAATATGGAGGAATCAACATGTATATGTTCTGATATATCACGATAATTTTGTTTTTTAATAACTATGTTTGATCTGCACTCATTATAATGATATTCACCAATAAAAAGTAATAGGGCAATTTACTCATTGTGTACAGACGCGCCTTTGTTTATCAAATGACACAGCACGCGACCATCGCGTGACATTTAGGATAAATTTGATACCTTCTTAATCAATCTGTCGCTTAAGTGAAACAAAGAATAATATTTTCCACTGAGGTTGCGATTATCGAGGATCTGAAAAATCTTGAATAATGAGTATCAATCGTATAAATTCTAATTCACGAAATAAATGAATAAATATAAATAACAGCCATAATTCATCTTTTATAATGTTTTCAAACAAAATAAACCGAACTTCGACCGAATAGTTTATGTGTTGCATATTCCATATTGTTTTAATCAATAGAAAATTTAAATGAAAAAAAAAATTGGCAAAAAATGCAGGCAACAGGAATCCAGCTTTCTAGATATAAACTGGGATCGCTACCGCCTGATCTAACCGAGAGTTTAAAGTAATTGTTTTTCAAGAATGTCTGAAAAGTGCATCCTAGTACCTCAGCATATTACAAGCTTGCTAATGATCTATTACTGGGAGGAGTATGAATCCAAACAAAATTTCGAATGGTGTTTTCCCCTTGCGAGATAATACAATTTTAGAGCTTTTTAACGCTAGCTGACACTCCTTGGATTTAATCTACTAATTAAAATGTAAAAACAAAGTTCAATGATAGGCTTTTCAACATTCTGTAAATTTTTCTAATGAACTTTATCGCTTTAGTAATGCTTGAAATATACTATTCTTTTATTCCTTTTCTATTTCGAATATTTAAATCTATAAGTAATTTGGAGCGAGAAAATGAAAATTCTTTGATTTAAAGTATATCTATTTTTACAATGCATTCACTTGTTAATTTCACAATTCTAATGCTTTAACGCTTTTTCCAAGTGAACTTCCTTCTGGAACCCTCTTGACCAGGCTTCTTTCTTTCCCTAGTTCGCCAATCTCGCGTTAAAAGTCCGGCTGTAAAAATTCAATCAATTGTAATTACATATTTATTAGTGCATTACAATCAAGGGGATTTAATACTTACCAACTTTCATTTTTTCGATCATCTGGCTATCTACAAAACTTCGAAGACCCCATGAAATACCCCAACGAATCGCACCCGATTGTCCAGTTGTGCCACCGAATTCTATACTCGCCTCGACGTCAATATCATTTTCCATTCCAGTAAATATTAATGGGAAGATAACCTAGAATTGAAAATCACCATATTTGAAATTATAACATTTATTTTGCTTTCTGTCTTAAAATCCATTTTCCAATCGACAATAACTACCTAATAACTATATTATCATTTTAGGGTTTTAGGTATTCTAGACTTCATTCATATATTCAGAAATAACAGCCTCCTTGTATTCTCCTAACTCTCCTGTTTATCATTTGTTTTGAACATATCTTGAAGGGTTACAGTAAGAAACTAGATAACCAACAAAATATGAATTTTTCAGGAGATAGAAATAACATTCTGTAAAATCGAAATCACCATTCAAAGATAAAACAAAGTTTGGTACCGAGCTGAAGTGTTTCTGAATTGAGGCCAAAAAAAGTAAGATCAACAAAAAGTATCCAATTCCGAGAAATAGAATAGGAAAGTTTAGAATCTCGAAGTGATAGGAACCTAAAATTGGAACAAGCCCAGTTGCGCATCATGATAAATAGTGCAATTATTAATTGAAACAAACAAACCACTTACTCCAGAGATATTGAGTTGCTTAAATAATTGGAAGAAAATGAGTGTCATTAGAGAAATTTAAACAATTCCGACTAAATTATTAAATATTTTGGAGGTTCAAATTTCATGGGTTTTGACAATCGTTTTTGGATAGCGACTAAATATCTATTTTTTTATTTTAAAAAATAATCAAAACTTGCTCCCGAAATATAGGGTGGTGAATTAAGAATAAAACGGGTTTTCCAAAAAACTTATTCTCTACCGGGAAAATAAAGATTTGGTGTCACGGCATCGCACTGTAGTAGACGATTTTTCGCTGAAAGGTCTCTAAAAAAATAAAAATATAGGTAAAAAAAGAGAAGTATATGTTTCTTCATTAATAATTTCTAACATTTTTAAGAAATATTGTTTCTAATGGAAAGGCTAAAAATTTAAGTAAAACAAATCTTATAAATGTGGATTTTTGTAGAATATTCAGGTTTAAGATTTTAGGTTGGAATTCGATTGTTATTTTGGTGCTGAAAAAAGTAGCAAAATGTACTGATTTGAGAGCATTTTCATTGAAAAAAGAAGTACATTGGAACCTGGACTTGTGCACGGTTTCGGAAACGCCCCACAGTGGCCTTTGACACAAATACAGGGACTGCAAACGTGAACAGCCGCATGAATAATTTGTTTATGTGGACGCATGGCGCAACCTAATGCAACTAACGCACTGAAAGAGCGGCCCTCATGCTGTTTGTCACGCTTGACTGGGCACCGCCTCTCTTTCGGTCCTGCACCCCCCGCATCATAAAAATGCGGAGGCCATCAATTCTAGGAACGCACAAATCCAGTTTACGGAAATCCAGGTTCTAGTGTATTTTATTATTTTACTGTATTCAAAAACTTTTAGGAAGGGGAGTATGATAAGAAAAAGGATTGAAGAAAACGTAAGAGGTTAGGCATCTAAAAAAAAAGAAGAAGATCGGAGGCAAGTACAGAGTTATCTGTTTCTGAAATCCCAATCTTTTTATTACTATATTAAAAACGAGATTTCCAACAAATCCTTATAACACAACATGTATTAGACTTTTGATATCGAAAGCCCATTTTCAGAAAAAATGTTGGCTTTCTAGTTCTGTACAACCCTTCATTTCATGAAGAACAAATTAAAAACAAGTGACTTCTAAAAATGCAAGAAGGCTCTTATTGCATTCAACCGCTAAATTTCGTTATCTGCTTTACCTTTAAAAAATAAAAGAGATAGAAAAAATGCTTCTTCTACGATAATTTCAGCATTATTTCTTCCAACATTCTTTGTGTTTCGCGAAACTGGTCCTTGACCTCAAGAAGTTCATCTGCGTTGTGTTTAAACTGCGAACTAAGTTTGTCATATGCAGTTTCCAAAGCAGTTTCTGCATCCTCTTCTTTCTTTTTTGTTATATATGAAACAGAATCGCTACAATCAGGATATTCACTACCCGAAGTTGGACTATTTTTTTGAGCCACTTCATAAGCTGATTTGAGAAGTTCTTTAGGAAGCCTCTTTTCCAGTGGATTTAATGGTCGTACTACAAGAATGTGCTTTCGAATTTGAGCATTTGCTTTACTGAAATGCCATCTTTTAGGAAATAAAGAATTTTTTATTTTGCACTCTGCCATTTCCGTGTAGACTATCAATTTTGTCGTTCGAACAAGTTTAGTAAGACCTGCCTGATTTCGTAAACCTTTTATGTCATGCACAGCTATACCAACTAGCAAGTTCATTAAAATTACGACGATAAAAATAACAAAAAGGATGAAGAGAATTTGCGAACAAATAGATAATGGATGATAAACAAAAATGTTACCATTTTTACTCCATTGTCGATGATTTACAAGTCCCTCAAAGTCAAGTTCTCCAGCCATCATCGTTAGAATTTTGATCAAACCCGTCAATAGATTTTCAAAAGATGGATCTCCATTAAAAACGACACAGAAGCTCAAAGTAAAACCCATAAGCAGTCCTGAATAGGCAAACAAAAGTTTTGCAAATTCAAATTGAATATGAGTAAACATCGCAACATAAGTTCCAAATTCTGGCAGTTGACCAATCATGAACATCAAGTTTATCCAAGCACAAAGGACAGAAAAAGCACCGACATACTTCTGCCAATTATAAGTTTTTCCTGTATAAATAAAAGACGTAGCGAATACACTCATTATAACCACAGTGTCCAGTATGTTGTCTATATTCCAGAGGTACTCTTTAAAGTTCTTATAAATTGTGAAACTCATGATTTTCCTCGGTATCATCAAAATCACGAAAGCCAACCAAATGTACCATATAAATCCAACAACTCGTTTATCAAAATAATAACAGATCACATTAGTACCATTAATGCTGGTATTATTTTTCTCAGCAAAATTAGAACACTTATAAGCTAAAGCCGTTAATACATAAGTACTCATGAAGATCAGCATGAATGTGTAGGCGAGAATATTGAGAAGGTAAAATTTTTTAATCCTTTCCCACTTAAGGTAGAGAAATGCTGTGACTAGAGGGTGAGATAAAAGATCTGTCAGATTCTCCTGCATAAAGGTGTTGATGAAACTAGTTTCGGGTTTCTCATCAACTGGAAGAATAGAGGCGAAATCGAATCTCATCTCAAATTCCCTGTTTTTATTACCTGGGCGTTTCAACTTTATAGAAGAATCCATCTTGATTCGAAACGCTTGAAAGGATTCTGGTATTTTTCGAAGAATAATATTTAAGGCTGACACTCCTTTGCTTGTGGTTGCACTCACATCAGCACCATTCCTAATGAGCAGTTCAGTGCACTCTGATTGTTCTCCTAAAGCTGCAACATGAAGAGGCGCAAATCCTGTATTGTCTATTGGATTAACCAGCGCACCATGTTTCAGTAAGAGTTCTACTATCTTAATATTCGATCCGGTAGCCATTATGGCGTAATGCAAAGGAGTTCTATTCATTTCATCCAGTGCGTTTACATTAACTTCTGGTTTCTGTAATAAGAGTTCACAACATTTTAAAGATTGGGCACTACATGCCACATGAAGGGGAGTTTCTCCAATGGGGTTTTTGAATGCGGTGTTGGCCCCCCGCTTGATGAATAACTCTGCAACTGCTTCTGACTTTATTCTAATAGCGTGGTGTAAAAGTGGGAGCATGTCGGGGTCATTTAATTCATTATTTAAGTAACCACCATTATCCAAAAGAATTTCGGCAGTTTCAGGGCAGTGTCCAGCTGCAGCTGAGTGCAATGCACAATGACCAAAACGAGGGCTAACGTAATTTATATTTGCTCCCCTCTCAATTAGATATTTCAGACAAGCAATTTCTCCAGTAAAGGCAGCATACATGACTGGAGTTGCATCTCCAAAGTTGGTATTATTTATGTCTGCTCCAGAGGCTTCTAGTTGGGATAAAAGATGTGTTAAGCCCCGAAAACAAGCAAAAGCGAATGCAATATTCCGGAATTTGTAGTCAGCGTCTGGAAAGAGAATTCCATCCCTTTCTGGCACGATACCTTTCTCCATATCTGTAAGTACTTTCATTTCTACAACGCTCACCGTGTTCAATAATATGAGATTCATTATTTTATTCGCATCGATTTCAGGATTTCTTTGAGGTTCAACTTTGTCGAAGAAAAGCGACTCGTCAATCGGTGGTGGTGCGCCAAAATTTATTTCTAATTGTTCAGAACTTGTCGTTTCCGGATGAATTCGTGTTGGTAATTTGGCAGATTTGTAAGCTTTTCTTAATCTGGCGAAGACGGGATCGCCTTTTTTTATATAATCATGTACATGACTTGCTGAAAAATGTCGTTGCTTCTTATTATGGCGAGGTGAGTAGAGCATGTGTATCCCTTTTATTTTATCATGTTCGAAGGAATGTGAACTTTCGGATCTGACAAACACAGGTGACGGCTTTCGAAAAATACGATCAATTCGTTGACTATGATCCTTTAAAACAAAAATATATATATTTTTTAAATTTATAATACGAAAATAAACATATAATTGACTAAACTCTTTTCCTTTCTACTAGATATCACTTATTTCAATTTCAAGCAATGATCAGATCATATACATATCATGTGAAAAAATAAACAGCTTCCCACCATCCAAAAATAAAATATCTGTTATATATGCAAGTGTCAAGAATTGACCTTTAAATTAATATTATCATATGATTATATACATATATATATAATATTATATAATATGATTATATGATAAAATATTAAACTAATATAATGCCAAATCTGAATATAAGATAATTTTCACACTTAATTTGGTGAACTTTTGAAATATGATTTTATGATTGAAACTTTGAATTGAAATTGTATGAATAACCAAATGCTAATTGTGTCTTCTAATTCAAAATGTTTAAATTTAAAGCAATATTGAAACATTCGAAATTCAACTATTTTGTATTAAATCAGAGTGCCACGTGATCGAATGCATGTTTTTTTCGGAGTTTTTATGATTTAAAAAATGTAAATATCGTGCTGAAATTTTAGGAAATGGTTCAAAATATATAATAGCAGGTCTGCCTGGCCCAATTGAGTTTTTATTTTGTTTAAATAATGCAATTTTATTAGTTTCCAACGTGAAATTCAACTGGGGACAGAGCTTTAGTGCCCTAGCTAAAACTAAATAAATAAAATTGCATTACAGAAACAAATTAAAAACTCAAATGGGTAGGACAGACGTGCCTGTATATTTAAAACCATTCCCTAAAATTTCAAAATAAAATTTATATTTTACAAATATACTCAAGTATAATATGCCCTCAATATCCCAGACAGTTATAAATAGCTGTCTACAATAACATCTGTGTAACTTTTGATTTTGAGTGGTTCGCAGACTTGCAATTTTTGATCCCCTGGATGTGTATCTAAATAATTTACGTAATTTATGTGTGGCCTCCAAGGATTTCCAGCTAATAATTCCACATATATTTTTAATTTCTCGGCAGTTTCGAAGTGAGCTTTATTTCAGAAAAAGTGAAAAAGTATATCTTGAGAAAAATGAATAATTAAATTTTCAAAAAAATAAGTATCACCCTCCATATTTAAGTTGAATAATACGTTTTTTTGTCGATCATAGGCGGTAAATTTCAATAAAATTCACAATTTTGTTCTTAACGTTTCGTCAGCTTGGTTCGCTGAAGCGGTCTGAAGAGGTCAGCGAACCAAGCTGACGAAACGTTACAAAACAAAATTGTGAATTTTATTGAAATTGGCCCCCTATGATCGACAAAAAAACCTATTATTCAAATAATTAAATTATTTCCACGAACTTTATACATTTAACGAACTGATTTTTTCAATGCTAATTTTGTAAATTGCTTCTTCAAGTTTAAAAATATACTTTTTTCCTTTATATTGATGTCTATTAAATGAAGAAATGTTTACCATAAGCATAAAATATAAAACCATACCATGTTCAAAAGTTGCTTCTCGCCTTTCAGACCCATACTATTGAATTCCATAACTAGATTTGTACTTGATGAATGCATTTTGTTCTTGCCTCTCACTGATAATCCGTATTATTTTTTGAAATTTTCACTCCTTATATTCCTATTTTCTTTTTTTACAGTTTTTCATTCTTCTAATTCACGACACTTTAGACTGACATTAAAAAAAGTTATTGGCTAGCTACCATGATACGTCTAATCTGACTCCCGGTATTCGTCAGAATGAATTACGAACTATCTTTCATAGTTAATGAGCCTTCATATACCACTCGTATAGATTTGCTTTTATGTTTGGGGTTGCTCTGTATACATATTAATTGACGAACCGACACATTATAATTTCAAAATAACCTAAGTGGGCTGTAAAAAACTCTTCGAGTTTGTGACATATAAAGTTACGAAATTTTAGTATTCATAAAAATATCAGAAGGTCGAGTTTTCGTGTCAACAGTATGGAACTTGTTGACTGGCTGCTGTTTCGTTTTACGACAATTTCTTGTTGAACGTGTCAAAATGAGAATGAAAAACTTCATTTTTTATATGCATAAAACCTACCCTGGTAGCAGAATTTTGACATCGCAGTTGAAATTTAATTTTAAATTGTAATTTTTGCCTTTTCATTATGTTCCAAGGAGTCTTTTAGCCCCCCCCCCCTATTTTCGTTAATTGATATAAAAATCATTGTGCACTTTTTTTTATTAAAAAAAATGTTTAACCGTGGCACAGTAGGGGAAAATCCCGACAGTATAATTGTTAACAGATTTTTATATTTTTTTTTTTTAGAAATGACCGTAAGTCTTGCAGGTATAATAAGGGACTGCAGATATTTTATTCCGAATGTATAATAATTTATTATTTAACAACAAAGTTTAAACTTTTCTGTCTATCTTTTCAGTAATACCATTTATTTCAAGATTTTCAAATTCAATAAAACAGGTCATACATCAATGTAATAGCTAACTGCAAATAATGTCCAGTGTGTTAGACTAAGACAAAAATTTGTTTATAATGCTATAAACAAGACTGTGTCTAGTGGTCCCGAAAATTTGAGGGAGTTCGAAAAGGGGATGGATTAGACGTCCCGCGAATTCGGGACGACTAGCCAACCTTATGGAAAATATTGGCCTAGTCATCCCGAATTTCGGGACGACGAGATACTTTTTATAAACAAACTAATGAACAACAGTCATTTTTTCGCTATTCGCAATGATTATCTGTTTCAAGATTTTTTAGGAAATATGCTAGATATTAATGTGTGCTTACAATCAGTTAAAAATAGCTGATGTTTATCAATTATTTAAACAACTTTTCTAAAAAATGCATATTTGAACGATTTTTGCATCAATAGCCTACATTTTTTTGCGCAATCAACTCGAAATGTCTTTCCAAAGACTCCTCACTGTTATATTTTTCATAGTGACAACAACTGTTAATTATATGAACAATTTGGATAAACAAATGCACATTTGAACATTTTTTCATGATTAGGCATAAACTCGTTGGCAAATCAACTCGAAATATCTCTTCAGAGAATTCTTACTATCATATTTTTCATAATGATAAAAATAGTTAAGTATATAAACAATTTTTATAAAAAAATGTACATTTTAACCATTTTTTCATGAATAATGTCAATGGACATTTAAAGAATATCTGTTTCTAGTTTATTGTTTTAATTATTTTTCTTTTTGCAAATTTTTAAATTTTTTGCAATTTTTAAATTCGACCTGTTAGAACGATATTTTCATTCTTTCACAGTTATTCACATAATTTCGCATACAAAAAGTTCTAGGATTACTTCAGAAATATTGATTGAATATTTTGTAGATTTTTAAACAATTATAAGTCAATTTGACTTCCGGATTTGAGCCATAATAAAAAAAGTAAAATACCGAACATGCATATAAGTAGGTTTCAGAGGCTCCAGAACGTGGGATTTTTCGGCCCCCACCACGTTCCCATCTGGGAAAAACACATGCAAACGTAGCGTGTCGGTGAGAAGGCTCTGTTAAGCGTTGCGTCGGCCATCCTCGTGTGAAGCCGAAGAAGCACGAGCACGAACCCGTGGCAGCGTGGCTCGGGCCGAGCCGAGCTTGTCCGA
>CAKNXH010063311.1:123348-170951 GCA_932178445.1 Andricus quercusramuli
AAAAAATTACCAACTATTTACAAGAATTTTTTCATAAAAATTACTGTGTATCATATTCAAATAAAATTTGGGAATACTTATAAAACGTATCAATATTTGTCATGTTCAAAATTAATTTATACAGAATACAGTTTTTATTTGAAATTTCACGGCGGTTTTTTGTACCATGTTTGACCCTATCAGGGCAGCATCAAAGAAAAATATTCAGAATTCTCTTGAAATCCCCAAAATTTGTGATTATAGCCTAAAATAACATGAAAAGAAAGGTAACTATCAGAGGTGAGTATACATTAAAAAAGTTGATCAATGTAATAAATTGAAAATTTTATAAAATTAAAAATGTTATAATTAATTTAATTCTAATTTAATTGATTAAATTAATTAATTATTTCAATCTTTATTCATTATTTTTGATTAATTTAATTTATAATTTAAAATTTTATCAATTTTATTTTCATTAATTCGACACATTAAATTAAAAACAATAATGATTTATTACCATAATCTTAAAATCCCTTATACGTTCCTGAAAGACATAATACAAAATATTTCGAGACTTCATTACATGTATTTGAAGTCTTTCCTTCAGGTGTCATTCTGGAAAACAAAAAATCAACCCAAACCTCCTAATTGCCCACGAAACTGAATCGCCGCGTCCGACTCGGACCTCGGACGAGCTCGGCTCGGCCCGAGCCACGCTGCCACGGGTTCGTGCGTCTTCGGCTTTACACGAGGATGGCCGACGCAACGCTTAACAGAGCCTTCTCACCGACACGCTACGTTTGCATGTGTTTTTCCCAGATGGGAACGTGGTGGGGGCCGAAAAATCCCACGTTCTGGAGCCTCTGGTAGGTTTTGTATATCAATTTATAAGACATCTTAGAATTTGAAAAAATCATTTTTTTAATAACATTTTGTTAATTTCCTTTCACACATAAGAAACACATATTTACACATAATGTAAAATTGAAATTTTATATTAATTGTTACCAAAGATTAATACAGTAAAATGTTCTATCCCTTTTTTATATATTCATGAGAATCTTTCAAGTACAAACAGGAAGTTCATTAATGTGACTTTGAACTGAAAGGTAAAGGAACTCGTAACTAATTTTCGCCTTTAATGAAAAAACTATTTCTTTGGAATTCAAAAAAGAAAAATATTTCAAGTCGCAAAAATGAAAAATAAGCCAAATATAACTTCATAATTAAGTTCGTATTAGGAGTTTATGTTCTAACCTGATTTTGTGACATCCTAGTAAAACAGGTACTTTTCGCCAAAAGACGGTATCATACCTTTTTTACTATGAATAATTTGAAGACGCAAAACGGAAACGTAAATTATCTTTAAATTATTTTCAAAAAAACTATAACATATTGAAGTAACTAAAGGACTTTTCTTATGATAAATTATATGAAGAACTGTAAATGAATCAAAATATCGTTCTGAGAGGAAGTTTGAAAAATTATAAGGGTAGTTTTCTATCACTGACACATATTTCATCTGATAGAAGGTCGTTTTTCATCATTCAATGCCGACAATATCTAAGGTGTATAAAAAAGCGCACAATACATTTTCTACCCCCTATATAGGGCGGTTTTTTCATTTTTAGGTGTAAAATTTTGAATAAAATTTGGGTAAAATTATTTTCATTGATGCCTACCATCATTTTATTGTCATAATTGTAGCATTGGCTCAGAGAACGTTGTATGAACAAACATTTTGCTCGATGGAATCTATGTTCACATTGTTAATCTTTTTTATTAGGGAATTCGTCCGCAGTAGAACTGAAATCAACCAACTTTAATTTTGAAGTTTCAATTTAAATACTGGGTTATGAATTACTATTTAGACAATGAACTTAACAATATTGTCTTGAAAAATTAGCGCAAGTCAAAGAAAGAAGAAAAGCCTCGCTATTTACTATTTCTTAAAAATCAAAAATATTCTTTTGAACTATAAATGATAACAAGTAGGTATTCATAATAGTTTAAGAGAAAAAATAAAATACATTTAAAAGCGTTGAATCATTCCTGTTCCCAAAATAATGAACTATTAGGCTACTTAAAATTATTAAATTAAAATGCTGGAAATTTCAAGATAAGACTTTTGAATTTTACGATAAAAGTGTTTTTAGAAATAAAGAATATATTTGTAATTTAAAAACATGAAACTAATTGTCTTTCAGTATACATAGGTTAATGAAACGACCTTATAAAAGTATTCAATTATTTACTTATATTTATTTTAGTGAATTTTACTATCCTGGCGACAAAATTTGATAGAAGAAACTATAATAAAACATTATTTACTTAATGGAAAGCTCATATTAAATACCATTTTATTGAAAATTAAAAAGAATGAAAATAGAAGTCCAAAATTCGATGTCAGCAATACCGCGGACGATTTTCTGGATAAAAAAAATAGCAGTATAAACATAGATTTCAGAAGATGCTTCAATTATTGCCTTTATATAACTCATTTGTCATTTTTACACACAATAAAATAATTAACGCGTTTTAGCGTTCAAAGGCCATGGAAAACGGGTTAAACATATTATTTATTTATATAAAATTGAGCAATTTTTTTTGCACCAAATGAAAGAAAATAGAAGGATGAGACAACGACAAAAAAAATCTATTTTTTTGGTCAACCCTAATGAGCAGTTTAGCATACTAATTCACCTTAAAATAAATTATGTAAAATCACTCAACCCCATCGATCATTTCACTTCCATTCAGTTAGGATATACCTTATTGTGTACATATATTGATTTTTGTAGCTAATTTGATTTGATTTATTAATAAGCAACAACCCAATAGTTCAAAAAAGTTTCAGGGTCACTTCAGATATAGTATTTGCAGTAGTCTCTTATTATTGGTCATTAATTCCTAGCTCCTTTGCTTGCGGCACATAGTTTCTCAGTCTAATTGATTTAATTATTTTGGTTAATTTCGCTTTAATTATATCTTTTAAATGCTTTAAAAGATACATCATAGAGGTCCGCAAGACATCACAGTGAATTCCAGAAATATTTTTTATCTGAAGTTCAATAAAAACGAAGGATCACCGAAAAACTTTATTTTCAAAATTTCCTGAATGGACATGTTAATTGAAAAATTTGAAATCTCTTTATTTCAACCAAAAAAGATTACTTTTCTACCATGAAAGACGAATTTTCAATCCAAAAGGACATATTTTCGACAGAACAATTGAATTTTTCAATAAAAACTATGAATTTTCGAAAAAATAGTTACTTTTTCAACCAAACAATTAAATACGTTACAAGACATTTAAATTTTCAATGAAGAAAGATGAACTTGCAATCCGAAAGGAAAAGTTGTCCAAATAGACGAATTTTCAACAAAACAGTGGAATTTTCGACTAAATACTTTAATTTTCTACCTACAAAGATAAATTTTCAACAAAATGGTTATATTTTCGAACGAAAAAGATTAATGTTAAACCAAGAACAGTTATAATTTCAACCAAATAGTTATATTTTCAAGGCAAAAGAACGATTTTTTAGAACACAGTTGAATTTTTAACAAAAAGATGAATTTTCAACGAAAAATTTAACATTTTTAATCATACTATATTTATTATAAAAATTAAATTAAGTTATTTCAACCCAAAAGGTGAAATTTCTACCAAAAGATTGAATATTATATAAATATTTGAATCTGCTAAACAAGCTTTAAAACCAAAAACGAATTTTCGACCAGGAAGAATTTTTTTTTTACCAAAACAGACGAATTATCAAACAAATAGTTCAATTTTGGAGTAAAAATGATCAATTTTCAACAAAAAATGGAAAAGTTACATTTTCATCAGCTTTTACCTAAATAGTTGAATGCTTATTTGGAAAGGTTGAAAAAATTAATTTTCAACTAAAAAGAAAACAAATTTCAGTCCGAGATGATCTTTTGACTGAAATAATGAATCTTCAACGAAATAATAATTTTTAAGATCCTCAACCAAAGAAGATTAATGGAAATTCTACTAAAGCAGATTAATTTCAATGAAATAGTTGAATTCTCAACAAAGAAAGATTTCAGTTTAATTTGTAACATCAAGATATGAATTTTCAACAAAAAGTTCATTATCTACCAAAATAGTTGAATTCGCAACCTTAAAATTGTGTTTTTAAAATCATTGTTGAGTTTTAAACTAAATAATACAATTTTTAACTGAAAATATAATCGAAAAGAAGAAGCAATTTAAAACAAAGAAATAGAAATATATGGCAAATTCATTAATAAGAAAAATGTAATATCAGGGTGTCCGGAAAAATTCACTTTCAAAATTCTTTAATTTTTTCCTGACCATTAATGTTCAAAGATCAGTATCTTAATCTTAAGCTTAAAGTGCCTTTTGTAGAAATTCGCTGACTTGTGCATTATTTTTTTTTCAAAATCCGTGACTTTTCCCTGATTTCCAGGTTTCCCTTGACCAGTGGCCACCCTGAAACGTTGCAAAAAAATGGAAAAGTAAAATTATTCGACGTCTTAAATAAAAAATATATTAAATTGACCCTTCATCCTCTTTTAACTAACCAATGTGGATATTAAATCATTCATAAAATTAAATATATATTGTACGGATTTTTTGACTAAAATCTGTAGTGTGTGTCTTTAAAGTTAGAAGTTTTTTTTATTGATACAAGAAAATATTTCTGACATTCAAATTAGAGCTGTATTCAGATATGAGATATTCAAGGCTTTGTCGAGGTTCATTGAAAAAATCAAAACAGTTTAAAGAAGACATTTATTTTCTTAAATATATTTTTCTCCTACGATACATCAAATTCGACATGAAACAGCCCTAAAGATTTTATGAAGAGCATTTCCACGAAAACATGGACTTAATGTGCGTGCGTCATACAATATAAATTAATGCATAATAAAACGGATCATTCTTGAAATTAGAATTTCGTCACATATTCTCACACATAGTTAGTAACTGAAGGATTCCGAAATCACAATTTTTTCATTTTTTCAACGAATAATGTTGTTTAACATTAATTCTCTTATGAGAATTCAAGTTTTTGTAGAAATGCCCTGAAATCAAAATGTGTGTGATAAAATAAAAAAGTTTATAACAAAGAAAATTAAGAAAATAACAAAAAGTGATTTTCACGTACAATGAATAAACCTGCTTTCGACGAATAACTTATTGTATACGCTTATACATTATTTGCTCTTACTGATCAGTTTTATAAATATATGTATATATCCTCGAGGCCTGACATACCCTACCGTGCAAAAGTTTACGACCACCTATTTTTTGATTACTGATAAAGTTCTCTTAATTTCAATTAAGTCAGAGCTCAAAAATTTTCTCTTTTAAAGGGTTGAATGCTCTCAAAATTCTATATAAAATGAGCGCAGGATGAAGCCAATTTGTCTATTTTTTAAATGGATATCGCAAAAATAGTGTAAATTTCAATGTTTTATAAAATTTGCAATAACTTCCGTAATAATCAATATTTTTAATGGTCTTTTCTTCTTCTTTTCTTCTTAATGTAAACTTTTGCACTGTGGTGTAGTTCTCCTTGGCTTCCAGAAACGAACTATGTTCATTATCGAATTTTCAGCACCAGCCGACAAGCACATCACAGAGTTGCGACGGCGGTCATATACGGAATATTCTGTTAACCTAGTCATCCTGATCATCGGTGCTCTTGGAGCTGCCAAGCTTTCAGTGTTTAATAGCCTGAAAAGCAACCCTGCGTGTCGACGAAATGCTAAGACACTTGCGGGGCAAATACAGAATGCGGTCATCTATGGGTCGCTCCGTGTGCTCAGGGTGCATCAGATTTTTACCGGATTGTCGTATTAAGTCCATCGCAGACTGTAACGACCTATCTCACGGTCGTGAGACGTGGTTACAGCCTTATGACTTTAGAAGACTGAACTGGATTGAATTATGCATGACAACTGAAATCCCTCGAAATTTAAGGAATTCGAAATAAAAATAACCTTTCATAATATACATTACAAAAAGCATGAAATTTGAGATTCAAATTAAAATTATAGTTAATTTTAAATTAAATAGTCCAAGCGGTGCACTTAATATACTGAACATTTTTCTTTATTTGTTACTAAAGCATAGAATTTTGCTTAAAGGTTCCTTACGATGTTCGAAAACTCTTTACAACGGGGGCGAAACATTTTTTCAACATTTTTTGTTTGACAAAAAATTGTGGTAATTTATTTTCGAAATGCTGTTTTTTCAACTTATAAGGATATATTGAACTTTTCCGTTTTGACTCTGTTGAGGGATTATTCAAAATCCGTAGACAAATTTTGAAAATATTGAAAATTAGCAAAGTTGCGGCAATTTGTATGGAAATAAAAAATTCCTATTTCCTTAAAAATACGCGATATGCGAATACAGCTTAAAATGGAAAAGTTTTTCTTTATCAAATTTATCAAATTTTCCAGCAGATTTCGAAACAGCGTGGAATGCCTTGCCAAAATTAAAAAAGAAAAAAACTTTTAAAAAAAGAATTTGGAACCCGGTCCAAAAGGACCCTCCTCCGTATAGGTTATGCTTTTGTAAAAATTAGAGCAATATTTTCGTGTACCGATTGGACTAAAAAAGCATATGACAGACAAACTTTGAAAAATACTTTTACTTTAGGACTTGCGTAATCATATTTTCTAGAATTTTCTTCGTATCTAATAATTGGTCCTTTATAAAATGAATCTCCTCTTCACTGGCTTTCATTTGCAAGGATAATCTTTCAACCGCCAATTGCACCTCAGTATCCGATCCTTCTTCAGTTTGTTGATTGATCCAAGAAATATATTCAAGCACACTATCGTTGTCTTCATCCACTAAGGGGATATTCTTTTGGGCAATTTCGTATGCGGCTTTAAGAATATCCTTCGGAAGTCTTTTTTCTAACGGATTCAATGGTTTCACAACAAGAACACGCTTACGATTTTCCACATCGACATTATGATCAGACATCCACTTTCGAAAAATGTAAGGAATTCTTCCATTGTGCAGTACCATTTCCGTAAAAAGTATCAGTTTAGTTTGACGAACTAATTTAGTGAGACCTGCATGATTTCGCAAACCCTGTATATCGTGCACAGCTATGCCGACTAATAAATTCATTAATATTACAGTAACAAAAACAATAAAAAGAGTGAAAAGAATTTGAGAGCAAACTGAAAGTGGATGGTATATAACAAAAGATCCGTCTGTCATCAAATCTGCTTGATTAATAAGCCCTTCAAAATCCAATTCCCCAGCCATCATCGCTAGAACTTTAATCAAACCCGTAAATGGATTTCCAAAGGACGGTTCTCCTACAAAAATTACGCAGAAACTTATAGTGAATCCAATAAGTAGTCCTGAATAAGCTAACAACAGTTTGGCAAATTCAAACTGAATATGAGTAAACATCGCGACATAAGTCCCAAAAGCTGGGAGCTGACCAACCATCAACATTAAATTTGTCCAAGCGCAAAGAATACCAAAGGCTCCAATGTAATTTTGCCAATCATAAGTTTTTCCCGTATAGACAAACGAAGTAAGAAAAACACTTATCACGACTATCGCATCCAAAATATTGTCTATGTTAGAAAAATATTGTTTTATAGATTTGTAAACAGTAAATCCCATTATCTTACGTGGTATTGAAAAACATGTTAATCCTAATGACAAGTACCACTCAACTTCAATAACCGGTTTTCGAAAGAGGAAGCTCGAAATGCGTTTGCTGTTGCAGATTTTGCTACTGTCTTCCGTGTTGTAACATCTGTAAGCCAAAGCAGTTAGAACATAAGTTGTCATACACATCACTGTCAATGCATAGAAAAATATCCTCATGAGGTAGAACTTTCTAATTTTTTCCCACTTGAGATGCAGAAACGCCATAACAAGTGGATGCGACAAAAGATCCTTACGATGTTCTTGAACGAAGGTGTTGATGAAGCTCGTTTCGCAGTGGTTGTTACTCGGAAAGAGAAGATCAAACTCCATCCTCATCTCAAATTCTCTATTATGAGGAACAGGACGTTTCAATCTTATCGAGGCATCCAATCTCCGTCGAAATATTTGTAATGATTCTGGAATCTTTCTCAAAATAATATTTAAAGCCGAGAGTCCTGAATGTGTGGTTGCACTAACATCAGCACCAGCCCAAATGAGTGTCTCAACACAATGAGAAAGTTCATTCAAAGCTGCAATATGTAAAGGTGAGAAACTTGTTTTGTCAAAGACGTTCACTTGAGCACCATGCTTCAGTAGAAGCTCAACCAATTCAGCTGACGAGGATGTGTTCATGACGGCATAATGCAAAGGTGTTCTGTGCATTCGATCAACTGCATTAACATCAGTTCCAGGCGTGGAAAGTAGCATTTTTGCACAATTTATGGACTGAACAAAACAAGCCACATGAACCGGACTTTCTCCCAGACGATTCTTTTGAGCAAGGCTAATTCCTCTCTCGAGTAAAAGCTCTACTACTGATTCCGATTTAGCCTTAATTGCGCAATGCAAGACTGGCTCCACATCTTGGTTACTCAGGGTATGCAACTTCGCACCATTGTTTAGCAACAATTCTGCAGATGCACGTGAATTTGCGATAGCAGCAATATGCAGACAAGTATAATTATTTACGCCGCTCGTGTGATTCACATCTACGCCTCTTTTGATTAGGTATTCCAGACAAGATATGTTACCAGAGACGCATGCAACCATTATAGCATTAACACCAGTAGAAGGTTCCACGAAATGAACATCGACTCTAGTTAATTCAAGTACCGGTAGAAGATGTGCTAAACCTCGAAAACAAGCCCACAAAAATGCAACATTTTTGAAACTTTCGTCACAGTTAGAGAGAAATTTACCATTAATTGATTTAGTCTTGTTGCCTCTTTCCATCTCTAAGAGAGTTTTCATTTCAGCTACAGTCAAGGTGGACCATATTCTTGTCATGAGGCTTGTTCCGTCAATTTCAACACGTCTGAGAGCTTCGAGGTTGTCGAAGAAGAGGGATTCATCGACAGGTGGTGGTTCTCCAGCATCTATTTCTATAGGGCCAATTGGTTCGGTGTCTTTGAGATCTGAAATTCCTTTTTCTAGACACGCTGACTTCATAGATTTGTAAATTGGACTCATTCGCTTGAAGAAGGGATCCTGTTTTTTCACATGATCGTAGATACAACCGACGGAATAATGACGAAGCTTCGTTTCCTTATTTTGGGGTGGGCAAGGTCGAGTCTCAGTTGTATCTGTTTTGTAGAACGATGATGAACTCTCCGATCTACAGAACACCCGAGCTGACGGTTTTCTGGTAATGGTGTAAATTCGTCGAGGAAGAGCCTTAAAAAAAAAATTCTATACAATTTGAAAAATAATGCTGCTTGTAAAGAATACCTAATTTCAATTTGTGATATTTTTAAGACGACTATTCTATCAAGGTATAAGGAAGTAATTTGAAGACAAAGTATCAGATTATTTGAATGATTGTCACTAAATACAAAGATGTAAAAAACTCACCTCTTCTTGTGTAGTTACACTATCGTATCCCATTTTTGTGATTGCAGATCAGCGTTTCTAAAAGCATTTATTTACTATCTTTCCGAATTGTAGAGTATTTTAAAAGTGGAGACATCTTTTATCACCAAGCACAAAACGAATCATACTGATCTTTCTCGCTCACTTCTAGACACTGTCAAGCACAGGTTCGTTTAAACCACTTTAGATCATCGTCGTCATTACCTTCCATACGTCCTGACTCGTGTCATTTGCCTTAACACTCGTTACACATTGGCATTCATACGTGAAGGTATATAGGACGTACTCATTCAATTTATTTCCTTCCAGGGGAATGCGTGCAGGCTTTCATTCACTTAATGAATTAATTTTCATCAAAGTTTCGAGAAATACACTGCAAGGCTGTTACACTCGCAATAGGCGGATGTAAGACTTGGAAATACCAATATGGATTTAAAAGAGTTTAGAAAATTGTTGATAAGGTCATATCTTCTGGAACGTATCAATTCTTCTAGTGAGACATTTTTTATTATCGCAGAAAGCAAATAATTTAATCGTGTAATTCTTTTTTTCTTATATAAATTTATTCTGATTTGTGCTAAACGTAAACACTATTCAAATTGTTCGTTATTCGTCTGCGAATATAATGTTCGTAAAAGAATAGAATGGCTAGAGTTGTTAATAGTTTTTCAAGTTGGGGCTTCTTTATTGTCAGTTCTATAGATGTGTATGTATTCTTTAGAGAATCATATAACCCATTCTGGTATTTTTAGTGTCGTTGATTGTGTTCAAGAAAATGGTATTACTTCCAAACACTAGGCACTTGATAGATTTGATTAATCTTAAAAGAATTTCCGTTCAATTTGCACTTAAAAAACTCAAATACAATATATTATTTTTCTTATGCAGAACTTTCGACACGACACAATACAAATTATGGAAGATTTGTCTTTCTTGGACAACGCTTTCAGGAGGAGTGCTTGAAATTCACGAAACATGTAATTGATGTACCTTCTGAAAATAGTGTCGCAAGGAGGGGTCAAATGTTTAGCTAATCGAAAGCGTACTCATTGCAGTATTTTTTAGTCATAAGTATTACATACATTCCAGGGACGTCCTTCAAGATTCATATATGAGTTGAAGGCTTTGAAATAAATGATAAATTCGAAATAATTAAAAAATGCAGATAAACTAGATTGCATCTTGTGTATAGTCTTGTCGCGTAGTAAGATCATTTTTTCAAACCAGTTATGTGGTCTAGATTTGAAAAAATGTACCAAGATATCAAGTATAGTCAAATGTAATCAGAGAAAAGTGAAAACAGGAGAGTATTTCGAAGCTTGCTAATAAAAGAACAGAAAGTATTCGCAAATAATCGGATTAGAGAATTAGGAATAAAACATGACTGATAATAGAAATCCTAATTTAGAGAATCATATAATCCGTGCACGTTGCCCTTAAAAGTTAGTGTCCTTCTCTAAATAAAGCGAGAACATTAACGCTCTTCGTGATAGTACACGAATATAATCATTTCGACAGAAAAGGTGTTCAAACCTACTTATTTATACCGGTTTGATGTAGGTATTGTCTGGAACATGCAAATTATTGCAAGGTCGTTCGTGATGAAATATTTTCTTACGAATATATATAATTTGCATACGAATGACGAGGTGAATTTTATATTGTTATCATTTATTTAAAACAATAATACGTATACCAAAATTGATTAAAAAGAATTGTGAAAGTTTTGAATTTGAAACAGGTACAATTAAAAGTAGGTACAAGATTAAACATATTGTAAGGATGTAAATTCACATTATTTATTACTAATGTATTTTTCCGAGTAAATTTTACATTACGGAAATATTAACATAATATTTTTATTTCTAAAACGAAATAATGTTTGTGAGAGTTGTGCAAGAGACGTAAGCATTTAAAATGCAAATTCAGCAAAAAAAGATATTACAATGTTTTTTTATCATTGTATGCACTGGCTTTAAATTATAAAATTTCAATTAGGTAGAGATTTTATTATTTATATATTGACAGTATGGCACTTATTATGTGACGATTTACGTTATAATAATTGATGGTAAACTCCAGATGATAACTTTCAGCTTTTATAGAATGATGGTAACTACTCAATTTACCATCAATTTTATCTTTTACCACCCATAGATAATAAATTCTCACGATGCGGAAAACAGAAATGAATAAAAGAAGATCATGACTAAGGTAAAAATGCATATAGCGAATAATAAACAATAAATTTATGATAATTCTAAATTTACTTTTTTTTGGTTTTGTAAGAACTGAAGTTTATTTTTAAATTCTTTCATTATTTCTGACCTTCGTACCATTCAGTCGTCATTCGAATGACAATAGAATACAAGTAACCACCGAATTAAAAACCTTTTCCGGAATTTAAATGACTTACATTCTTTTATCAAGAAAAGGATAAATAGGATTAATGAACATTTTATTAATTATAATGCCCTTTGTAGAATGAAAACAGGAACTTGGATTATAATCAAATCATATTACGTCACAATAAGAAATATATTTAACGTCTGTCATTATATTACATTTTACAAATGCGAATTTTCTTTTGTATCAATACAAAACTTTTCCTATTAAAATCAGGTTTTCATTTTATGTCGAAATTATAAATCTTATTTCATTATCAAAGTTCCTTTCGTTACTTGAAGCACATTATAAATATCACTTCAAAAAATATAGACTGTAAAGTTTAAGAATGTACAATACATACATAGAATCGTATTCATACAATTTTTCTTATAAAATATGTGGAGGTTAATGTTAATCAGGGTGTCTACAAAATTGTGCACAAGAAATTTTAAGACAATTGCTGCCTTTTCGTTATTTAAAAAAATATATATTTTCACAATTTTTAATAATTTTAAAGAATTTTGATTTTGAGAAAGAAGCAAGTCGCGCAGGTATCTCAAAAGGACAGTAAAAAAATGATAAATTATAAGAATATGAAATGCACTTCCAGCATAAACAATGAAATCAAGGACAATTCCCGGATTTCCTCTAACTACCGAACAGTACACACCCTGATTAAGTTATTTCTAGATGCGAAAAAAGTCTGACTTGGACCAAGAGCAGGTTGCAATATGCAATTTCTTTAAAATTATTTAACAACGACATGATATTGAGCACTCATTTCCAATTCCGAAAATACCATTTTTAAGATTAATAAAACTTAGTTGTAAATGAGTATTACAGATAATTTTCATTTCTTGATATGCATTCCTAAAATCTTTCTTAAATATTTGTATTAAATCTTTAACAGTAAAAAGTTTCAAGTAAAATTTGGTTGCAAAAGCTATTCCCGATGAACAAATATTAGATACCTTTCTATTAATATTAATATTTCATTTAACGGAATAAGAAAATCGCATATGGCTTTCAAAAATGTAGATCCACATTAGTTAACAACTCACTACTTTAAAATTGAGCAATTTTTAAAAAATTTTTATCAAATGTATAAAGTTTAATGTAATGTCTAGAAAAATCGAGATTTAATATTCTAATTTGATGAATTTTCTCTAAAAACAGTGTCAAAAGCCCAAAAGAATCGTTTGGGAATATTTAGAGCTTAATGAAAAGAATTCAATTTGAGATTACGCGGAATTCTTCTCGCAAACCGTACAAAGCCTAAAACTTTATTACCGCTACAGAAATTAAATCAAAACTTTAAATAAAAGCAAAGATGATTGTCAATGTAACAACCGAATTAATCAATAAAGAGAAAATAGTGTGCCATCATTGTTATAAGTCTATTAAAAATAATTTATTCATAGTTTTGGGGAAGTGCAAAACTTGAAAATCTCTAATAATACTGAATAATGTCCTTTTTAAAAGTTAGAAATATTTAAAAGGGATAAAAGAATTTGTTGTATCATTTATAAAAACGAATAGCTAATGTTTGCTAATTGTTTTCCAAAACTATTTTTCATATTGAATGGAAAAATTTTGTTCTCTCCTACAAATTCCTAAATTAGTCCCAATTACGGAAATTTCAGGCTTTTCTAGTCTATTTAATACTACACAAGGTATTTCTTACTTTAAAATGCACTTATCATGACATAGTAACCCTTGAGATATTCTTAACAGTGATCACAATCAAGGTAAAAAACTTATCAATGCACAATCTCAAATAAATACTACTGATGATCGAAATGACTAGGTATCTACAGGTATTTCATTAGAAGAAAACTGAAGAGTTCAGAACCAAAATGGTACCTCAATTTCACAGTTTTTAAAATTTGTACTTGTTTCAAGTTTATTTACATTTTTACCAGAAATATAAACTGACCATTGAGGAAATATTTTCGTTTACTTAAAATACAATATACCATTTTGTATTTAAACTCTTCAGCAGACTTTATTAGAGTTTACGAAGGTAGCTTCTTCTCGAAACCTTCGAAAACATAATCCATTCTGACATTTACCAGGATGAACTTACAATTCTTCCGTGCTTGTGTCCGAATTATACCGTTTATCTAAAGCTAAAGCCACAACAAGATCCTGAATCAACTTGTGATTTTCTTCGCAAATCTTTTTCAATTCAGCGACCTCACTTTTTAATTTAATATTACTGTCGGTGAACAGATCTTCATAATTTGTATCACGCCTCATAGAAGAGTACATATCGTGTTTCAGGTACGAAAAAGCGGTACTATTACTACGTTTACTCGACAAAGTACCAGAGATAAATTTTCGCTCTCTAGCAACTTTATGAGCAGAAGTGAGCACATCACGCGGAAGTCTCGTTTCTCTCGGATTCAGGGGTCGCACTGTCAAAACTGCCCTGAGAGGCGATGGAAGAACCAGAGCAGTCCACCGTAAGAGCTTCATCAACCGTCTTGGTAAAAGACCAAGAAAGAGAGCAGTCTCAACATCGCAAATGAGCTTTGTTTGCCGAACAAGTTTTGCCAATCCTGCTGTCTTCTGGAGTCCTTTTATGTCATGAACAGCGATACCAACGAGCAAATTCATGAGGACAATCGTAACAAACAGAAGAAAAAGTACAAAGGACAATTGTGCAGAAACCTGTAACAATATCCAAGAAGTCCCTCCAACATCTCCTACAGGCCGACCTCCTTCTTCTTCTTCTCCTGGAAAAAATAATTCCTCAAAATCCAGCTCGCCAGTCATCATAACCAGGACTTTTATCAGCCCCGTGTGAGGGCTGCTAAAAGACTTAGACCTCGGAAAAATGACACAGAAGCTCGCCGTGAAACCAACCAAAAGACAAGCATAGGCCAAGAGTAACTTGAAAACTTGAGCTTGGACGCTCGTGAACATGGCAACGTAAGCTCCGAACATAGGCAACTGACCAATCATCAACATCAGATTACTCCAGCCACAAAGCACAGCAAAAGCACCTACATGGCTTTGCCAGGTGTAAGTCCTCCCAGTGTATACAAAAGAAGTCGCAAAAACGCTCACGATAACGCACCATTCAACCATATTCTCTGCCTGGGTTAAGAACTGTCGAATCGAAACATAGGTAAGTATACCAGCTAATTTTCTCAAACCTTCGAGTATGGTCAGAACTACCAAGGCATACCATTCAATCTCGAGAATGATCGGATGCCTGTACATAAACCCATTTAGTCCTGTCGAATTTGCACACAAAGGCGTACTAGGATTATCTAACTGTCCATGTGACTCATTATAACAATTATGAGCTAAAGCTGTGATCACCCATGTTGTGAGAACGAGAACATAGAGTAGGTAAAATGACAATCGACCCACATAGTACTTTCTAATTTTCTGCCACTTGAGATGGAGAAACGACTGACACAGAGGATGCTCGAGGATCTCTTTATAACCTTCCTTGACGAAAGTCCCCATGTAGCCAATTTCACCTTCATGCTGGTGTTGCAGTAAAGGATGGAAATCGAGTCTCAATTCAACTTCCCCAGTGGCTGATCCGTGCTGATGAAGAGTTATCGAAGAGTCGAGCCTCTGTTTGAAGATGTTTAACGAAGTTGGAGTTTTGCGCAGGATTATTGAAAGTGCTGTTGTTCCTCCTTTCGTCCTTGCACTCAAGTCTGCTCCGTGTTGAATCAGAATGTCGACGCACTGAGACAACTCGTTCAAAGCGGCTACATGAAGTGGAGTGTAGCCATACTTATCTGCCTTGTTAACATGTGCCCTCCGCGTGATCAGCATGTCAGCGACGTCATAAGCCAACAATGATCTTCCTAAAGCAAGATGCAATGGCGTTCTGCCATCATTGTCTTCAGTATTCGGATTGCCATGAGCCTTATGGAGAAGAATCTCTACGCATTCGAGACAGTGAGTTCGTGCTGCTAAGTGAAGGGCTGTTTGTCCTCGGTGATTTTTTATGGTGACTTTCGCTCCATTCTTGATAAGAAGTTCTACATTTTCTGAACATCCAGCCTCTGCTGCCAAATGCAACGCAGTATCGCCCTTTTTCGTGGGCAAATCTACTTGACAATCATTTGATAAAAGTTCCTGTAGACATTGAGGGTCACCTCTGTCAGCCACGTGATGAATTGGAGCATAACCACTATTGTCTAGTCGATTTAAATAGGGATTGTTCGGCGCCAACAATTTCAGAACACTTAGCGCGTTATTCCTAGCAGCAGAATGAAGCACGGTTTCATCGCCAAGGGGAGATTCTTGAGAGAATCCTTTCTTTAGGAAAACCTGAGCGACGTCCAGGGAATTACCGAAAGCTGCATAGTGGAAGGGAGTGTGCGCCTTTCTCGAATTTATGTTGGCACCGTTATAAATTAGGTAATTTACGCCGGAAAGGGAGTTGCTGTATGCACAGAGATGAAGGGCCGTTAAGCCTAATTCTTGCTCTGAATGATTTAAGTCGGCGCCGCACCTGTGCAACCCGGGAATCAAATCTCCTCGGCCTAGGAAACTTGCGTGTAAGAGCAAAGCGTTGATTTCCGATGGCTTGTAAATGTTTTTCAGATTCTCGACACTGTCAATAGTAATTTTTTGAGTTTCTAGATCGTCTAAAAGCTGTAAACGACCACCTACTCCACGCATATGTTCTATCAGAAGATTTCGAATCAAATCGTTTGTGACCCGAACTACACAGTTATTTTCATCAAACGAGCTTTCACTTAAACACATAGAATAACAATTCGGTTCTTCGACTGGTGGTGGTGTTCCATACTCCATGGAACGATCTTCTGATGTCCATCCATTTTCCGGATCGGATTTCGCATTTCTTCTTGATCCAAGCCATCGAGTGAGGAGGAGCGGATTGGCAGTCTTTGATTTTTCACAAATAGGAGTCGTGACCACTAGAGACTGCATGCTAACAGCCTTTTCCAGTTGCACTCTTTTTCTTGGTGGAGGTAATGTTGGTGCAATGGATGGCTTCTCAGCTTCATCCATGGTTGCGAAATTTTTGTGATTACATCACAACAATTTCACTGAAAGAAAGGTTTCAATTAGTTAAAATAATTGTATATCGTATCTAATTGTTAGTGAAAAGAACTTTGTAGAAATATGTTAATTAGCATAGGGAGATACGTGTACATCAGTATTTTGAAATTTAACAATGAAAATAAAGAACGCACATCAGAACGGCGTAAAATCTGATGACGTCTTGGTCAATGAAAACCCCTTCCTAGTACTAATTAAATTGATTCTCTTCTATGTGAAGAGTATCCTGACGACGGCAGCCAAATAAGCGATGAACGCGAATGTCAATTGGAAAATCGTGCAAATAGCCGGCAGTTGATGTTCCAGTTCAGACTGTTTATATCAAAGGAATTTTTTTTTATTTCAAAAAATCCACGAATATAGGTGTATAAAAAAAAGTATTTGGAATTTACATAATGATTATAAGAAGCGGGTTGCTGAGGTAAACTATAAAACTGTCTTGCATCAATTTTGAGTATTTATATTAATATTCTTCATGCAAAGTACTGGCCAAGGTAGTTTGTTTGAGTGACTACTGCATTGTAGAAATAAATTAAGGAACCGGTGATGAAAGCAGAGAGGACAGTCACCTTGTGAACTTGAACTGGACACGTAGATTGAAGTCGATAAAGTTAGATATTCCGACAATCAGCGTCCCGCCAATGTACCAAGATCATTCTGTCTAACTGGCCACTTTAACACTGACTGAGCGACAAGAACGTACTGGATCTTCTCCACAAGTGCACTCACGTGTGACACAGAATTGTGCGTACAGGGACGTAGAAAGACCAGCAGACCGGTTGCCTTCGTGGACCTCGAATGACTGCCCATTTTCTCAATGATGATATTAAAGCGTCCCAAGTTATTTGACTACAATAGCGTGGAAGCTAAGGGCCTTTTTTCTTAATTTCATCATTTTATTCTTTAATTCTATCAATCTATTTAAAGTAGTCTCGCTTCATAAATAACCTCTTCGAAAAAAATAGTTTTTCTATGATTTTAAGATTTAAAATAATATTACTGCTGATGTAGTTTCAAATGAAAATTATTATTTTGCAAGAAAAAATGCTAAAACTAAAAAAAAAATTCATTATAAACAATGATACATTGTTCACCACCTCAACAACTTTTGAAAAATGGTTGAATTTTAATAAATGATTGCTTGTTTTTTTTTCGGGGAAAGCATGATCCACAACTCTACTGTTTTCAATTTCGAAAGTACATGTTTCTCTGGCTGAAATCGTTAAAACAATTTTCGCTTAAAAAGAAAATTTTTTTTCAACAAATAATTATATCTATTTATTATTCACTTATTTTCGAAATTAAAAACCGAAGAGTTGCAGGGAACTACTTCCCTTACTAAAAACGAAGTGTTTCGTCGTCCTGAAATTCGGGATGAGCAGTCAAATATTTTCCAGAAGTTTGGCTAGTCGAATCGAGTTTTGCCTTTTCCGATTTTCTGCTTCTTCTCCTTCGAGTACACTGTTACAGTTACTGAGTAAAGAAGTGAAATTAATTAAAATAGAACAGAAAAAATCATAATTTCATCCATTTTTAAATTTAAAATTTAAAAGATCTAATATTTGTAAAAATTTTTAACTATATATTTTTAAATATACATAATTTTAACACATAAAACTAAGAATGTTTTAAAACATTGATATTTTGAAAAATTTATTTCATATTATAAAAAATAAGTTTTTCTATATGAAAGACTAGTTTAGCGAGAACGAAACTTACAGAATGTTTCTCTCATATTCTCATAATTCATAATTCTCATATCTTCCTGAACGATTTATTCGTGCCCGATTCTGCATATTTTCGAGAAAAAAACTAAGAAATCTGAAGATAGAAAAAACTTAATCCTGTTGAAATGAAAATATCTTTTTTTGCGTAAAAAAATACGTCTCATTTTTGCCCTGGAAAGAATACATTTAAGGCTCAAACAATTCCGTTACATCGCCATGGTCAGACTTCTAGTAATTTATAAACAATTAAAATAAAATAATTAAATGAATAAATTAAATGAACTAGGTAAATTAAATAACTTAAATAACTTAAATAACTTGAATAAATTATTTTAAAAATTAATTAATTAATAAACATTTATAGACTTTATATTATTGAGTCTAAATATGTCCAAGTATGATAAATATCTCGATTACAAAACTTAAACTTCTCGAGACTTGACATTTCATCAGTTTCAGAAAAAAAATTGCTCAATTGCAAGAGTATCTTGTCAAAAAAATATACCTATATATTTTCGAATGAAAATTCTCTCCATTATACTTAGTTTTATTCGGATTTCTTGTTTTACTCGGTCACCGAGGTGCAGAAGATGTGTTTTTTTCTTATTATCGCAATTCTTTTATCCAGAAATTCAATCATAAAAAGCTGAATGTCAGCTAGCTTAAAGAATATCGGATTTGTGTACATTGTCCATATATCTTTCAGTATTAAAATGGTTAAAAACTGGATTTTCTATTCTCACAAACTGAACATTTCTTCAATTTAATACGCAGTACAAAAGAGGAAAAGTCAATAAGGACTGGTTTTGAGCGAAGAGTTCGAAAATAATTTTTCTGTATAAAGAAACACTATGTATTTTCTGTTTCTGGACCCAAAAATAGCCCCTATTCATCCTCGGCTTGAAATTCTCTTGCTTTGACTTTATTATCTCTTGATTTTATTTGGTATCGTGTTCATGTACAATGGAACGTACAGGCAATTGCCATTAAATACTATTTATTAAAAATTGAAATATTTGAATACATTTGAATTGGGGGGTTTCAAAAATAAACATTCTTGAAATTAAAAGTTAAAAGCTAAAACTTGAAAATAAAAACTCTCTGCAATCTTATCAAATCTCATGCAATCCCATGCAATGCCATGCAATCCTTTGTAATCCCATGCAATCTTTTACAATACTTTGTAATGCCCCCTTAGGAGGCTTCCATAAGCCACGAGGACCACTTTTTGACCACTTTTCGGTACCCACCCCCCCTTATAGTCCGTCGTGGTATTCTCGCCCCCCCCCCATCCCTGGGTGCTACGTGCCTTCTTTACATTTCTTGTAAAATGAAAATAAAACAACAAATTATGAGGTTTATTTATTATTTTTTTTCAAGAACAATCTGAATCAACAAAGTGGCTACACTAGTCCTACAATGAATTCCTTCTAATTTTTTCGCGATTCTGAAAAAATCATTATAGGAAATCATTATACGAAAACCATTATAATAGAAGAATCAGTATAGAAATAAAGAATGTTAAAATAATAAAAGAGTCGATGAAAAAAACAGAAAGTATAAACAAATGATTTATTTATTTATTCAACGTCAAATTTCATAAAAATTCTACGAAATTTAAAAGATTTCTAAACATATTAGTAGGTTTTAAGGAATTCTAAAGTTCAACAAATTTTGTAAGACTTCCACGGATTCAAAGGATTTTAGGAATGTTTCAAATATTTCAACTAATTTAAAAATATTTCATTGATTTTCAAGAGATTAGAAAATATTTGCACGGATTGTAAGGAATTTCGAAACATTTCGTGGGAATTTAGAGGATTTTTGAGAATTCCAAACATTTCCAAGAATTTTAAGGAATTCCAAAAGGTTCCAAAGGATTAAAAATTTTTACAAGGATTTCATAGAATTTGGTAAGAGTTACAAAGATTTCAAGATACTTCTGGTGAACTTTCGAAAATAAATGAAATTGACAGAATTCCTAGCGATTTCTAATATTTCAAGGGATTTTAAGGTAAATCGAGGAATTTTACGAGACTGAAGGATTTCATAGATTTATAGGGATTCAAGCGGCTTTTTTCAGAATACTTTATCGAATAAGGAATTTGAAATTTCTAGAGACTTACACGGATTTCAAGGGTTTTAAAAGGATTTTAGTATTTTTTAAAAAAATATTTCAACTAATATTAAAAGATTTCATTGGTTTTCAAGAGATTTAAAAATATTTCCACGGATTTCAAGAAATTTCGAAAAATTTCAAAGGATTTCAGAGGATTTTTGACTGTTCTTCAAATATGTCAAGAGATTTTAAGGCATTCCAAATTATTTCAAGCATTTCAAGAGATTTAAAATTTTTTACAAGTTTACAAGTTTCCAGGAAACAAGATTGAGATTTATAGGACCTCCTATTATTTTGAATATTTTAGGGGATTTTACAAATTTCAATAGATTTCATTAAATGTTAATGGATTTATAAATATTTCCAAAGGTATCAAGGGGTTTAAAGACATTTCAAAATGTTATCATGGATTTCAATTCAATTTTGGACGATTTTGAAGATATAAAGATAATTCACAGATTTTTTCCGTGTGGATAAGTTTATTTGTACAGAATCGCTATTTTCGTATACTTTCATAGGAAATTATAAGTGATCCAAAATAAATCGTTCCTTTGTAGTTTCTCTACTTTTTACATTAGTTCATTCAAAATTTTTGTATTAACTATTTATTTCAATGCTGATTATCCTACAGTTATTTTCCTTTAAAGATTTTCTATAATGCATTTTCTATAATCAACGTAATCTTTTCTAATCCCACGCAATCTTGCAATCTTGCAATCGATTGTACACCAAAAATTCGAGTGTTTAAAGTTGAATATCGTATTTACTGAGTTTTGAAATGGATGTGCAATCAAAACTGACACAAAATTACTTACATAGGAACAAGAATCTAAATTCCACGATGACTATTCTATTTGCATTTTGGGGAAATAAGCCACAGTTTCCTGTTTGTCTTTACTTCTGAATAATTTTCCTATACTTTTTTCCCCGTTAAGGTTCTTGACTAAAGAACTGTATAGGAAAATTAAAATAATTGGAACTTTTTAGCATCATTTTAACCTCTTTTTCACAGACGTTCATCGACATTTTTTGTTTGGTTTTATGATAATTATGTCCATTTTTGACAATGATGTAACATATTTATTCGTCAGAAATTTTCCTCTACGATTTTTCACGTACCTTATAACTGATGAAAAAATTTAAAAAAAATTAAAATTCAGTAAAATAAGAAAACCTTATAGAATTTTGAAGGCTACGTTATGAAAAGTACAATATTCTCGATGTAATTTAAAATTACAACTGGATGTTTAAAATAATGAGCGTCTTCCTACTTCGCACGATTTATGGCAGGAGATTCAGTTTATTAGTCACAGAATTCATATTTATCTTTATATTTCAATATTTATGAAATATATTAAAATCTACATTATGTGACTATAAATTGGGGATTTCTTCTTTGTATGCATTTAAAATAAATGAAATTAAAATAATTTAAGTCTCTAACGAGCCGATTACAATTTTGTTTGGAAACATATTTTCGGGCCTTTCTATGCAATTATTTTTGCATATATTGAACTTTTTGAATATGTTTTTTCAAAACAACTTATTTTTTGATTCACAATGTTCCTGAGCCTTTCTGTTCAAAAATAAATGTTTGCACAGATTGACTTGTTAATATTGTGTTTCTAATTTTCTTCTTAAAAAAGTTTCATAAATAAATTTCTTTTATTATTTATAGATTATTAGTCATTTTATTAACTATTTGAATTATAGGATTATCACTAATATCATTAATTAGATTAAATTTGATAAAATTGTATATTTATAATTTTATTTTAATATCATTTAGTAGAAACCTGCATTGCTGCGCCAATGTTTCGGACTGGAGTCGTTTACGCACATTAAAAATCGAGAAACCAACATTAAAAAATTGTAAACAACCAACAAATTGACACCGCATTCCAACAGGTGTGTGACGTGCGAAATTATTTATAGGACTGTAATAAAAAAAGTGATTGCGTACGGAGTGCACATTTTCAATATTTTAATAAGGCATTTTTTAAAGTCTTTTCATGACATATATTTTAATGTACTGCAATACTTGGTTTATAAATATTTCATTAACTGACAATAATTTTCTTGAAATTCGTCATATGAAACTTTGTGTATATTGAGTTTGTACTTGAATTATGATTTGTTTTGTTTTGCGAAAATACTAAAATGAATTGGACATCAGACAGGAAAATCAATTTTTGATAAAAGGTTTTTTTTTATGATTCCAAAATAGGCACTTGTTTTATTGATTTTTACGGGGCAGTTAAAGTTTATGACATTACTAAAATATGTTGTAATACGAATGTTTGCACTCCAGGAGAATTCATTGAATTTGCATATTTTTATGATTATTTGCGTTTCACGCAAACCTGTCTTCCCGTTTACACCAAACGTTTGCGGAAAGAGAAAATTGGTACTTCAAGTAAAAGATGCAAAGATACAAATAGACCTTCATCTATCCTTCATATTTTATGAGCCCATGCATTACTGTGTAGAAGTTTGATGGAACATAATTGCAAACTGAAAATATTTTTTTAAATTAATATTTCTAAAGTCTCTACTCTATGAATAGACCTGATTGGACGTCAAAAATTAAAAATGTCTTAACTACTTGAATCCGGTATCACAGTGGTTCAGCAGGTCAATTGTAAGGAAAACACGAGAATTTTTCTTCGAAAGAAGGGGATATTTTTCTAAACACGAGCGTAATGAAAAAAAATTAAAAACTGCAACACTTTTTATAAGAAACCACAATCTCAATCAAGCGCGAGATTTTGTTCTCTTTCGCGATACTGTCGATTCAATCGGGTCAGATTTTGAGTTTTCTATTCTTTGGTTGCAATAACGAATGTGTACCTGGATTATTTATATGGAATATTTTTCGGAAATTTTCGAAGTATTTACAAAAAGTTTTTAAAACTAGTTTTACAGTGTATTTTTCAATTATACTTTCAATGATGTATTTATAATGGTCAGAAATTCAAAACTTAAAAAAGTGCAAAAAAAATTATTATAAATATTTAGTTCAGATCTGCAAATAATCAGTTTTTGTTCCCACCCATAGCCTTCTACCATAATTATTCTTTCTTTAAATAAAATATTGTTTGAAAACTTTTGAAAGCCTTAAACAAATGATTTTAAAGAAAAAAATTGTATAGTCAATCGAATTATTTTAGTTTAATTGAAATAGCAAGATATATCACGCACATCCTAAAAAATTATATTCCGAATGGCTAGAAATAAAAACCTTTAAAAAGTCAAAAAATAATGAAAAATATTTAGTTTCGCTTTCTAAAATATCTTATCTCAGGTACAAAAAATATATTTGAGAATTGCAATGAAATGGTATTGTGATTACGTAAAAAAATATTTAAAAAAAAATCAAAATGACCTTTTCAAGGAAGTATTATTTTTGCATATAAATTTATTGATGCTAAGTGTTTTGGGAGTTTTAGAGTTACGATTAGAGAAATGGAAGATTTGTAATTTTACGTGCCTTGACTTTTTTCAATAAAAATCATGAGGGCTCATTCGGGTGGGTCGAAATCAGCGATATTTTTAGTAGATGAAAAGTTGCCTTTTGGGGTGTGAAACACTCTACTATTTAGAAAATATTCTTCGGTCAACATCAAAGCGAAGCAAAACGGTCATCAAGTTTAGAAAAATCAGTTTTTCTCATTTTCCACACAAATTTCCAACCCGTGGTCAAACCCGTTTTGGTGAAAAATTAGAAAGAAAACTAAAAAATGGATCGAATTTCGAGTTTCACGTGTTTCTTTAATATTATTTAGATGAAAAAAACTTAAGTAAATATAGTGGAATATAAAAATATAGTGTTTAAGAACGGTTACTATATTTTCTTGAGTCATTTTTGCTTAAACAATATTAAAGTAATACGTAAAACTCGAATTTCAATTTTTTTATTTTATTTTGAATTCCTCTCCAAAAATATTGGTTATACAAAAAATGTAAAACAATAGAAAAGGTGCAATTTTACTTGATCTTCAACTTTTGTATACAACCTTTTCCATATTCGTTACGCTTGGCTCTAATGTCGGCCAAAAAGAGTTAAATTTGAAAACATATCAATTATTTTTACTTATATTCCAAATGAAAAAAGTAAGGACAAGGGATGGAAAAAACACATAAAAAAATAAATTCTTAAAATTTTGAAAGTGATTCGCTTGCCGATTTGTATGGACTATTGAAGCTTATTTTTAATATAAGTACGAACGATTTTGAAGGAAAATTACATGGTAAAAAACTTTAAATTGTGTTTTTGGAAATTGATGAAAGATTTCTATATTTTTACTCGGGAAAAGTTATACTTTCTTCACATCCGTTCTCCCACGAGAAGCCAAACAGTTGGCCTCAATTTAGTCATCGGCATTTTATTCATTTTCACAAAATTACAATTTCAGTATACATTTTCCGTTTACCAAAATACACGAAAAAATGCAAAATATAAAGTATAATTGTCTTTAAAAAGGAGTTAAATAAGAACACTTTCATAATAAATTAAAATGTTTAATTGTTTACAAAAAATATGAATAAATGTTTCTATAGCAGTTTTCTTTTTGTAAAAAGAAAAGAACATTTTAATTCCAGTCCCTTTAAACTTTTTACGTTAAGGTAAAGATTCATAAATAAGATCATTTAACAGGTGTAAGAAAATTCTTAATTCTTCAAAACGCTGATATTGTAAGTTTTAAGTACCTGTCTTAATCCTCAAGAGGTTCTCACTGCACTTTCTCTCGACGTATTATACGAAAATTTTAAAAATTTGTTAAAAAACATTTTTTTTTTAATTCCAGAAAATGGAACACTTTTATGCAGTTTGAAAAAAAGTATATGTTTTAAACTTTAAACTCTTGGAGAAGTTTCATCAATGCGAAGGTCGTTGCTGACTGAAGTAAAATGAAAGAAAGATTCTTCCACCTCCAATAAAAGTACACGCTTTGTTGACTAGCGGTAAATTCTTTCAAGTATCTAATTGGACATGAACAGTCTTTATACAAAACGATCCTGATTTATCGTCACCACCCAAGTTATTACATTTTTTTTAATGCTAAATATTTCATTAATTCAGTAGCGTTTTGTGCGTCACAGATATATAAGTTTAGCAAAATTATTACATTATTTATATAAAATTACTATTTGAAGAGAAATTTTTTTATTGAGTAAATTATTAATTTAATTGAACTCCAAGCTTCCAATGCTTTTAAAGTCTCTTTCTTATTCTTCTTCTTCGAAATTTTCAGAACTACACGGAAAAAAAGGCTTTGTCATTTTAACAATCTAATAATTTGTTACTGAAAATAATGTTGTTTTGTCAAATGACATGATTATATTGACAAACAAAACATAGTTAAAATAACAATGCCAACTTTGTTAATTCCATAACAAAACCTGTTTACTGAAATAACAAACTCACATTGTTACCATGAAACCAATGCATAACTAACAAAGTTATTTGTTACTCTGACAAACAGGATTATTTGTTACATTAAACATTATTGATTAAAATTAAAAATATTTCTTAATAATTATATATTATATTATATAAACAAATAATTTTGTCACTGTTACAAAGATTTTCCTAACAATGCCAACTTTGTTAATTTAACCCATTTTTTTTAATAGTCCAATCTTTACAAATTTATTTTGTTGAAGTATCAATTTTTTTTTTACATTGACAAAGTATTTTTTTCCGTGTACAAACTTTTTCTGATATTTTTAATACTAAAATTAAAAAAAAATCTTTTTAAAACTTCTAAAAATTTCTGAACATCTTTTAAAATTATTCGATTTTTTTCGAAAATTATTTTAAAAAGTTTTTACCTTAAAATCTTTCATAATCTTTTTTGAACATTTAGGAAATGTTTTGAAATATTTTTAAATATTCTCTTGAAATTAATTTTTTTAAATAAGAAATTATTTTTAATTTTCCTATGAATCTAAAGAAAAATTTTGCAATCTTTTGAAACCTTTAAAAATTCGTTAAAAACTTCTTTTTTCGTAGTATTAAAAAATTTACAAATCTACATATAATTTAGATAATTTTTCAATCATTTCAAAATTTCTAAATATCTCTTACTGTTAAACGTAGACGAATTTTTTCTAAAATTTGGTGATCTTGCAAAATTGAAAATTTTTTCTTTAAAATCTTCTACAGTCACTGTCGAAATTTTAGAATATGTTTTGAAATCTTTTTGAACTTTCTTTAAGAATTCATTTTTAAAAATAAAAAATCATTTGATATTTTCACACGAATCTTAAGAAAATTTGATTATTCTTTCGAAACATTTCACAATTCTTAAAAAGATTCTTGTTTACGAAATCTTCAAAAATCTACATTTAAAAAAAAACATTGAAATCTGTGTAAGTTTTAGACTATTTTTCGATCATTTCAAAATTTCTAAATATATTATATATTATCATTAAACTTACTCGATTTTTACTCTAAAATTTTGTAACATTTCACATTTGCGAAATTATTCTTTAAAATCTTCTACATTTTTCAACGACATTTTAGGATATGTTTTGAAATTGTTTTCAACTAATTTATTTTTCAAAATGAAGAATCATTTGAATTTTTCTCAATGAATCTTCAGAAAATTTTATTATTCTCTTGAAACGTTCCAAAATTCTTGAAAAGCTTCTATTTTCAAATACTTAAATAATATACATTTTGTTAATTTTTTTTCAAATATTCTCAAGACTTCAATTATTTTTGAATCTCTTTAAAATGTGTACAACTTCTAAATATTTTTTGAAACAATTAGGTCCTTCTAAAAAATTTTAAATCCTATAAAATTAAAAAGATTGTCTTAAAATCTTAAAAACTTAAAAGTTAATCTTTTATTAAATAATAATGATAAAAAACGTGATAAATAGAATTTTAAAGAACCTTTCATGGAATAGAATGAGCTTTTGTAAATTTAAATTGTACAAAAAATGCGACTTTGACCAATAGCAGAATAAAGGACACAAATATGCAAAGAACTACATTTAAATAAATAATTATGACCCCAAACTTTTTTTATTATTTACGCTTGGGTTTCTCTTGTGAAATTTGCTGCTGTAATCAATGGGCCTTTTTTTATCAATTTCATAAATCAAGTTAAAGATTAAGTAGTTTTCAACGTGACGGTACACCTAGAATATTCTTAATAAGAAAAATCGTAGAAAGGCTTATGCGAATTGAGAAACATTTTACTCCTGTGCGGTTAAATTAAAACTTTCAAATTATCTAATAAATTATTCGAAGAAGACTTACAATTTCTCACAATTTTAGGTTGCGTTTTTTTCACCGGAAGTTAACATTTTTAATCAAAAATCATAATCAATGTTCCTAATTCTCAAAAATTATAAAATTTTAAACAATTTACGTTTTTCGATATCATTAGCTTTTTTTTTTACCAAAATTTGACATTTTTAAACAAAAATCATTATATTTTAAAGGTTCCTAATTCTTTAACAATTTTAGTTACGTTAGTGTTTTACACTAAAAATTCATATTTTAAAACAAAAGTCATTATGGTTCGAACGAGATTTTTATGTTTTGAACAGTTTCAGGTTACGTTAACGGCTTTTACAGGAAATCGCTTATTTTAAATCAAAACCATTTAAATTTGGAATAAATCAAAATTTAGAGTCTTCTTAACATTCAAATTTAACTACGAAATTCTTAGGGAGAAGAAACAAACAAGGATCGTTGGATTCTTGTTTCTTTTTAATTTCAAAGAATTTCGTGTTTAAAAATCATTAGATGTCAAAGATTTACAATTCGAAATAACTTTTGTTATGTTATGTTATTGTTTTTCGTCCGACATTATTGGTCTTTCCAATAAAAAATTATTATATTTCAAAAAATATTTACCACTTTCAACAACCTTAGGTTATGTTGGCGTATTTCATCAGAAATTGGTATCTTTAAAGAAAAATCATTAGATTTAAATATACTTATTTACTTTGTTAAAAATAATTAAATTTACAAGCTTGAACAGTTTCGGATTGAATTAGGGTATTTTGTCGGAAATTTTTATATGAAAAAAAAAACATTAGATTTTAAAGAAGATTCATAAGTTTTTAATAATTGTAAGTTATGTTGTTGGGTTACATCGAAAATTGGCAGATTTAAAGAATAATAGTGATAATTTGAACAAGACTTAGAATCTTTTAACAATTTTGGACTACGTTAGTATTATTCGTTGAAAATTCGAGCTCGAACACTCAGAAAAAAGTTTGGTTGTTTCAAGACAAATTTGGTTGGATCAAAGAAATAAATACATTGCTATATGGTCAATCAAATGCTTGGTTGATTCAACCAATTTTTTTGGTTACTAAAGTTTGGTTGATTATAATAAATATTTTGGTTGATTGCAATAAATATTTTGGTTAATTCAACCAAATATTTTGGTTGATCCAAACAAATATTTTGGTTGTTTCGTTCAAACAAAATGTATCCAGATATCGACTTTCAAAAAATTGTATTCTATGACAAAAGCTGTTGGTAAAAAAGTTTTGATAAGCATCACATGCAGCAGTAGAAAACCGAACTTTCACCCAATCTGACAGAAAAGCTTTTTCTCCATACAATTGTGTGAGGTTCTTTCATTACTTATTAATTTTAAGGTTAGATTGCCTGCACCGGCGTGAACCCTGCGAACTAAAGTTTGTACTTATGATCAAAATGTTCTGCATACTGTTTCAGATCCCATTTTTTAAAAACGTTGACATTATTAGCGTCGTTCGTATCATTAATTTTTTTTACTAATTCGCGACAAGACGCACGATGAGAATCTTTTCGACTACACGCAAACTGGTCACCGGCGCGGGCTGACATCATCTGTTTCGTTATGTTTAGTGTAGTTAATGGAAGTATTTGGTAGAATTAACCAAATTATTTCGTTACTTTAACCAAATCATTTTCTAATAAATAATATATTCCGCTCAACACATTTATTTGTTTGAATCAACTAAACATGCTCAACTAAATAAATTCTTTGAATTGACCAAATTAATTCGTTGTGTTTCTTAAAAATAACCAAAGGTTAATTTGCGCTGACCAAATTTTTTAGTTTCAACAAGTAAATTGTGTTGAACAAACTGTTTTATTGAATCAACCCAATCTTTTCTCTGAGTGAAAATACAATTTTTAGGGTTTCGTAGCACCGGGCACAAACCCTTCGGTCGGGTGTCCGTTTGTCCATCTGTCCGTCACATTTTTTTCCAAAGAGGAGAAGTGAGGGGAGGGGATTGTAGGTGGAGTAGGAAATATAGGTGGAGTAGGTTTAAAAAAAAATGTCATACATTTTTTTCTCACCAAATTTTGTTAAGACTTAATTAACGCTTTAATAGGCTACGAAACCCTTCCTTATAGGCTCTCGGTGCCTTTTTTAAATAATTTTCTCGAATGTCCGTGTGTGTGTAACTTTTTTTCTGTTCGCCATATCTCGAAAAGTAAAAGATCTACGATCATGAAATTTGAACGAATTGTAACTGCGATTAATATCCAGGTCTAATAGGATTTTGAGATAGATCGGCCATTTAAAAGTAGTTTGTTTACTTTAGATATTAAAAAAAAAACTTTGTTTATATAAGAGAAACCGTTTTTATATTCAAAATACAACAATACGGTACACAGTGTATTTTTTCGCGTCTTCGAGGCGAGTCGATCGACCTATTGTTGAACCTCTTATGACCCACTAATACTGACTTACGAAGTTTCAAAATAATTTGTGTATTCTGTTTATATGAGAGAAACTTTGTCCCATGTTCAGAATACAACAGTACTGTATCTAACATGTTTGTTCGCGTCTTCGAGATACATCTAATGATTTATTGACGCACATTTCATGAACTCTTATGATCTAGCAATACTGATTCATAAATTAAAAAAATATATTGATTATCTCCTTGATGTGAGGAAAACTTTTTTAATATTTGAAATACAACAGTAATGTATACGATATATTTGTTCGCGTCTTCGAGACGCATCGAATGGCTAAATAAGGATCCTTTCCTGACCTACCGTAACCTACCAATATCGTTTTTAAATTTGTTAACAAAATTATTTACCTTGTTTACGATAGGATTTTTTTATATTGGGAATATAATAGTACTATATCTGATGTAATTGTTCGCATCTTCGAGACGCGAGGATTGATCTATTGGCGATCTCTTGACGACCATTCTTCATTAATCAATAGCGACTTAGAAAGTTCAAAAAAAGTAACATTGTCTCTATGAAGAAAACTTTTATTTTAATTTGGAATATAATACTACTGTAAATAGGTAGTCGAGGTCTGGAAGCGTCAGGCCGCAGTATTAAGACAGTACGGACATTTCAACAATACGTTATAAAAATATATTTATCGCAATTGATCATAGATTATATTATTTTTCGAAATTTCCTGACTACAGTGACGCATATTTGTGGAATGTTTCCAATTTGTAAACTGATTCATTTGACCGAATTCATTTCAAATCGTACAGATAATTTATGCTATATTATCTATGTTGTGTATAGAAAAATGTTTGAGCTGTTTTGGCGGAAATTTCAAATTTTAAAAAATTCGTAAATATTTCAAATAATTTTTTCAATATGAGATCGGCTTTGCTAAACAATGAGAATTGTTCTGTAAGTTGAGCTTTCAATACTCAATTATGAAAAAAATTAATGATTTTTTTAAATATAATGCGCCAGAGTGAAAAAAATTAAATACTACCTACTTCACAGGAACACTAAAAAATAAAGGTATGGAGTCCGAGAGACTAAGACCCCCAACTTCCTGTTTTTGATGCGTTGAATCCGAAACCTCCTCTGATGTTCGTTTTATTTTATCAGGACCCTATTTTTTATAACCACAAAAAAATAGTGAAAAATCTGGGTTTTCGTAACATAAAATAACATAAAATCCAGGTATTGGACCTTTTTTTCTTGACCCAATTCGTTATGTAAATAATATAAATAAATTCGGTAGCAGGCATCGCACTACTGGGTGTTTCTTTACACTGAATAACAAATTGGATGGAAAAAATTTCTTTTTTACATGACTTATGACACTTTTCTCGTAGAATCAAATGGTGCAATTAGTTTTTCTGTAGCTCACATATTTAAAAATAATATCAAGACTGTTCATCATTTTTTGAGGTAATAAGAAATTGGGATCTGATAGAGGAAAACGTAAATTGAATTTTGATTATAAGTGTACTAATATGTATAATATATATATTTGGCTTATACAAAAGTTAAGAGTTTTAGGCACTCTTTTCCAATACAACGAAATGGATTCAGTGATTATTCCTTTCGATAACAAGAGAACTGCAATGTTTAATTTTGACTGAATACAATGTTCATACCGAACAAATGAAGATGCCATTTTCTTGTGTTTTTAGAAAAAACAGTGATGATAATTTTTATTTTTAGTACAAATAATATTAATTAATCAATTAATTAATTAAAGAAACAGCCATCCGAAAATAAGTTTGATGTCCGTTTTCCTCTATAAGATCCCAGTTTCTTTATCACCTCAAAAAAATGATGAATAATCTTCATATTATTTTTAAATATGTGAGCTACAGGAAAACTACTTGCGCCATATGATTTTACGAGGAAAGTGTAATAAGTCATATAATAAACCAGTTTTTCCCGTCCAATTTATTATGCAGTATAAAGGCATACACAGTAGTGTGACACCTGCTACCGCATTTATTTATACTATTTGGATAACAAATTAGATCAAAAATAAAATGGTCCAATACCTGCATTTTTTCTGTAGAATCGGGTGGTGCAATCAGTTATTTCCGTAATTTGCATATTTACAAAAACCCAGATTTTTCACTATTTTTAAGGTTTTAAAAAATAGGGACCTGATGGAATAAAACGAACATCAGAGACTGATTCTGATTCAACGCATCAAAAACAGGAAGTTGTGGGTTTTAGTCTCTCAGACTCCGCACTTTTTTTTAGTTTTTAATTTTTTTCACCCTGGCGCAGAAAAAATTAAAAATTGAATTTTTTTATAATAGAGTGTAAGCCCAACTGACAGAAAAATTCTCTCTCTTCCGCAAAGCCGATTTCGGATTTAAAAAACTTATAATATTTTCAAATTGTTAAAAGTTTGAATTTTCCGCCAAAACAACAAACATTTATATATTTATGCTTCCTAACATGGCTTTTCCCCACGAAGTAATACTACTTCGTGCTTTTCCTCTAAATTGTTTTCGTTTGAAAATAAATGATATACAGAGAAAAAATAATAATTTGGAATATTACATTTTTAGGGGTAGTAGGGTTAATATGCAAGCTATGGGGCTAAAACATGAAAAAAACTTGAAACTTCCCCATAAGATAAGCACAAATAAGTACACTCATAGTGAATACATGCATAGTAATTCGCAGCGGTATTCTAGGTTATGTTGGCGTTTCACATCGGAAATCGGTATTTTTAGTAAAAAATCATTAGATTTCAAAGAAGAAGAAAAAAGTTTGTACAATGTTAAGTTGAGCAACCGTTTCAGCCACAAAAATCGAAATAGATTTTAAAGAAGATTTACAATTTTTGAACAATTTAAGGTTACGTTAACGTTTTCCACCGGAAGTCGGTTTTATTATGACCAAAAAACATTAGGTTTAAAAGTATATTATATATTAATTCTGAAGTTAAGATATCAATCTTCATCAATTTTGTATTCATATTAATTTTATTTCATATTGATTTTTTCAGTCTACTGGTCTTATATCAATGTTTTTTTTAATATTGATTTTTTTCAATCATAAGTTGAGAAAAAATGTCTCTCTAGCTCCGCTGGGATTCGAACCCGGGTCTTCAGACTGCCGGTCTGGTGCTCATGCCCACTACGCTACTGAAAGTACCAGATTCAATTTTCGCAATCACCTACAAGCGAATTTCATCGTAATTCCTAGTATTGTGACATTTTTAACTTTCCGAAGCATTGGCACAATGACACTTGTCACTTGATGGTACCTTTGATTGTCTACTGATCTTACATGAATATTTTTTTTAAAATATTGATCTTTTCAAATCATTTGTTATGAAAAAATCTTTATCGACGCCAGGATTCGAATCCAGGTCTTCGGAATGCCGTTCGGGTGGTCTTTTCCAAATTTTAATTTCAAAATTGCGTGAGACGAAAAAAATCGCGCACGTGATTATTTTATAGTTATTTACTTTAATTTCCATTTGGTCTCACTAATTTAATTAAAAATGTATCTTAATGAAGAAATCATTCTCACATGTGACAGCCTAGCTGATATTTAACGGATGTACCTAGCGAATGAATCTGAGATGAATCATCTTTGAAGGTTACTTAATAAGAACACGTAATTCGCATTCCGAATAGAATACAATACTCTTGGTACTATTAATACGTTTCACCCATACCGATAAAAAAAGTGAGACATCATACATAGGAAAATATACTAAAAGTACAACATTTATAAAGCAGTTTACATTTCTTGCACGTAAGCACCAGCCATAAAATATTAGACATTTATAGTGTATTGTGCTGATATTCTCAGGGGTTTCCCGTTGGCTTAAAAAAAGACTAAAACTGATAATGCATAATTCAAAACTAACTGATCTTACATTGATGCACATGTAAATCTGCATTTGGAGGCGGGGAAGGGGGGGGCGTAAAATATAACAGGGTGGCCGCAATATTTCATTTTCAAAATTCCCTGACTTTTCTGTGACTAATATTTAATTTTCCCTGACAATTATTATTTATAGAAAAAAATTCTAAGCTTGAAAAATGTTAACATAGAATCTTTTAGAAATGGAATAAAGCAATTGTAAATTTAAATTTATAATTTTTTGTATAAAGTGTAAAAGTTATCTATTTAACGCCAAAAAGAGAATAAAAGTGACTTATGTAAATTAATAATGTGACTAATGTTCTTTTGAATTTAGGAGAATTCGATTCGTAAAAGTTCAAAACAATTCAAGTCAAATTCAAAAGAATGCAAATGAATTGGAAAAAATTAAAAAAATCCAACAAATTATATTGTCTTTTGCAAAATCGGAGAGAATTTTAAGGAATTTAATGAAAATTGAAAGAATTTGATGAAATACATGAAAATTCTAGGTGAATTAAAAAAAATGCAAGTAAATTGAAAAAAATTCGAATATACATTATATATTTAAATATATGAAATATTCATAATATAAAAGATAATATAAATATATAACCTAAAGAAAATTCGTTGGATTGAGTATAATTGAGTGGATTTTATAAGAATCCAAGTGAATTAAATAAATTCGAGAGTATTACAAAGAAATCAAGGGTTTGAAAGAATTAACTCTGAATTAATACAAATGAATTGCAAAAAATATTTGAAAATCTCTTCTAATCTTTAAAACCCTACGAAACCAGTCACTTCTGGTGAATAAATACTTTGATAGCAAAATAAAATATGATAAAATCCCGTGAAATTCTATGGAATTTGATATTTTCATAAATAATGAAAAATTTATTAAAATATCTTGATAGCTTTTAAAATCCCTTAAACTCACTAAAATCCTCGGAAATCTGATAAAATCCCTTAGAATCTTTTATAAAATCTTAAAATTTTATACAGCATGCTTATAAAATTCCTGAAACTCATTAAAATCCTTGGGAGTCCCTTGACATTTTTTAAATTTCTTGAAAAGGCCTAGTAACCTTACAAAATACCCTAAAATGTTTCAAATCATTTGAAATCCGTTCAAATTATTGAAATGAATTAACAATTTCTTGGAACCACATAAAATTCCCTAAAATATTTCAAATCATTTGGAACCTTTTAAAATCCCTTAAAAGTTCTTGAAGCTTTTGAGAATGCCTTGGATATTTTTAAATATCCTAAAATATTTCAAATCCTTTAAAAACCAGTAAAATTACTGAAATCAATTGAAAATTTCTTGGAATCTTTTAAAATACCATAAAACAGTTGAAAAATTTTAAAGTCTTATAAAATCCATTTGTGAAGCTTTTGAAAATTCTTTGCAATTTTGGAAAATACCCTTAAATATTTGGAATCGTTTCAAATCCCTTAAAAAATTTTAAAGCTCTTGAAAATTCCTTGGACTTTTTAAAAACATCCTGAAATCTTTAAAATCCTTTGGAATCACTTTAACTTATTGAAATCTATTAAAACTACCCTAAGATATTTCAAGTCCTTTAAAATCTTTTGAAATCTCTTGATTTTTTGAGAATTTTTTGGAATACTGTAAAATCTTTCAAAATTCTTTAAAATTCCTTCAAATTATTTAAATACTTCGAAATTTGTTTAAATATTTGAAATCCTGCGAAATCCCTTAATGCTTGTGAATATATTCTTTGAAATCCATTAAAATATTATAAAATCCCATGAAATCACATGAAATCTGATATTTCCTGAAATTCTCACTTCATTTATTTAACTCAAAATTCCATTGAATCTTTTAAAATACATAGACTAAAATACTTAAAAATCCCTTGATAATTTTTAAAGCTGTTAAAAATAACCTGGAATATTCTTAAATTTCTTAAAATATTTCAAATACTTTTAAATCTTTTGAAATCCCTTGAAACTTTTAAAGCTCTTGTAAATGACTTGGAATATTTTTAAATCCTTTAAACGATTTCAAAATAATTCAAGAAAATTGAAAAATAAGTATCGACCTGAATTCAATAGTGGTTAACCCATGTGCACAGTGATTTGCGAAATAAAAATTACTAAAATAGAAAATTCCCAGACTTTTCCTGACCTGCGGCCACCCTGATATAAGGAAAATATTGTATCTTTCGAAAAATCTTTCTGTAATACTAAATGTTGATAAAATTTACCTTCAATAAATAATACACAGAATTTTTTACTTACCTGCATCGCAGAAATGATACTCTCGACAAGCGAATAAATCTTTTTTTTCCGGAATATTTCACAATAGGTCAAAGATAACCAGAAAAAAAGTTGTGGCAATAAGAAGACTTAAACTCTCCGAGATTAGCGACACGGAAAATGAAAGCGATGAACATATTATAAAAAAAAATGTTTAAAAAAAAGTTTAGACAAACTTTTTTCCAGAATCTTCGATTTGTTTGCAAAGAAGTTCCTTTTTCAGTAAAATACGATAAAAGTATGTATTATTTTCACCTTCTACTGTGAGAACTATTGTGTTTATATGTTTCTATAAAAATAGTATTTAATAATAAAACACAGATCGCGATTTAAATTTCTAAAGTTCTCCCTGATTAGCATACGTTTATCTTGAACAAGAACGCACTTAATTGTCGATTAGAAAATGGATAAAGACTAATAATTAAATAATTAGGGCTCAAAATGAAAAGTTAAAAACTCACCTGCTCGCGGCAAGTCCAATCCTTAAAATATGTAATGTCCTGCCCATTGATTGTTATTTCTCCCGAGCCATTACCTCTCAATACGACAGTGCCTCTTGCAGATTTTCTGCAACAACCTAAGAATAAAAACATTTTTCTATAAAAGACAATGGATAAAATGAAAAATCGATCGAATTGCAAATAATTAAGGTGTCTGCCCGGCGGATGATTTTATATTCCTGGCCATTTTACGATTTTTTCCTGTTCAATTGTTAATTCTTCTCGGTCAATTTACCAAAATTTAAAAGATTTGAAACAGCAGATAATTTTAGCCATAAGAATTATAATTCTGATTTGGAACAGAGAATTTCATAAGAAAATTATTATTTAAAATTTGAACTTGGATTTTTTTTAATCCCTTTTTTTTAAATCAGAAATGAAATTATTTTCCAAAGTTCCCGTTCCACGTCAAAAATTCTCTGTTAAATGACAAATAATATTTATTTCAAAAAATTCCCTGTTCTAAATAAAAATTATATTTATTTTTTATTTTTAATTAAAATAAATAAATAAATTTAATTTAATTTATCTATTTCTTTTTTATTACTTTCTATCATAATTCAGAAATATAGTAACTTCCATTTATAAAAGGAAGAGGGAAATTTCAAATTCAAGCAAATTTTTTGTTGCAAAAACAGATTTGGAACAAGGAGTTTTTAAAATCTGACGAATTCCGGCTTGAAACGGGCATTCCTTTTTTAATTCTTCTCTTTTTTGTAAATCAGAATTTAAATTATTTTCCACAATTTCCCGTTACGTATAAAAAATTACCTGTTTTAAAACAAAATTATAATTATAAAGAAATTCCCTGTTCAAAAGTTAAAACTATAATTCTTTGCGGGAATTTTTTCATATGTAATTTATTTATGCTCCGGCCAACCTGAGAATTATAATTCTTTCAGAAAATTTCCTATATCAAGTCATAATTAAATTTATTTCCAAAACAGATGTTCTAATTTTATTTTCGAATTCTGGTGGGGTTCTCAGTACTCTTTCAAAATCTGTCAGAAAATATTTGGAAAGTTTAAAATTACTAAACTCTTTTTGTGGACAAGAGAACTTTTGTCTTAAATGTAGCAAGATATCGCAAAAGATCGATGCGAAAATTCGATTTTAAGAAAAAAAATCTCTTTTTCACAAAAATAGTTTAGTAATTTTAAACTTTTCAAATATTTTCTGACAGATTTTGAAAAAGTACGGTGAAACCCAACAGAATTCGGAAAGAAAATTGGAACATCTGAATTAGGTGAAAAACTATAGAATTTTATAGGAAAAATTTGTGAATTGTTGAAAATAGACTTCAAAACTTAAATATCGTGCAATTTTTTATCTCAAATCGGAAAAATACGTGTCACCTAAATTCCCCTAAAAAAAAAACATATTTCGTCGCTGAGAGATTCTGAGACTCAAAGTGTAGAACCTGCCAGATTTGAAATGGATTTGTTCCTTTATTTTGTAATTTTGCAAATAGTTGTATTTAATAATTAGACCTTATTCTTTCTTTTAAAAGATAATATTCTAAGGAAATGATATTATCTTTGTATTTTCACCCACTTAGTTGTGTACGCGCAGTACGTAATAATTTTCAGTAGAAATACGTTATATTAATATGGAGTGTTAAGGAATGAGGCGTACCTTTCACAGTAACAAATGGCCTTCCATTTGAATCGTACTCAATCTGAAACACAAAGTATAAGATATATTATCCAATTATTAAAAAGTGCATGGCGCCATTTTCGATTAATATCTCGAAACTATCTCGAAACAATTTTTGTCGGGAAACGCGCGTTTATGATTGGATGGAGCTTTGATTTCTTTCAGTTTAAAAGAAAGTCTGAAAACTTCAGGTTTATGAGGAATGTAAGGTCATCAAGATAATATATTCAATAATAATAAATAGAATAAATAAAATAAAATAAAAATAGAACTTTGATAAACAAAGGTATCCGGCACTTTGATATACAAAATGTAATGTATAGATTTTTGAAGATTTCGAAATAAAATTATGAAGTTTTTTTTTTAAAGACTTTGAAAGGTTTCAAGATAATAGAAATTTTTTCTTAAGATTCCTTAAAATATTCAAAGTGATTCTTTATTTTTTTAAATTAATGTTGAAAAATTTGAATTTTAAAGTAAATAAGTTAAATTTTCATAAAAATAGTTTAATTTTTAACTAAATAGTTAAATTTAAACTAAAACTCTCAATTTTTAATAAAAAAGGTACTTTTCCACCGGATAGTTGCATTTTCTACCAAACTGTTGAATCTTAAACAAAACCAGATTAATTTAGAAACAAACAGTTGCATTTTTAACCAAGAAGGATGAACTCATAACCACAATACATGAATTTTGAACTAGAAAAAATCAAGTTTCAATAAAAAATATGAATTTTTAACCAAAAATAGAATAGCGAAATTTATATTAAAAAAAAAGAATTTTCAACAAAACAGTTACATTTTCAACAAAGGAGATGAATTTATAACTAAAATGTTGAATTGAAAAAAAAACATAAATATCAAAAAAAAAGATTTCAACCCAAAAGATGAGTTTTTAACCCAGAAGATTAACTTTCTAAAAATGGAATAGTTAAATTTTTAACTGAGGAGATGAACTTACAACAACAAAAATGAATTTTTAGCAGAGTAGTTCAATTTTCAATCAAGCAGCTGTATTTCTGGCCAAAATGATGACCTTTTAACAAAATAGTTGCATCTTTAACAACGTAAAAAATGTTCAACCAACTACTAGAATTTTTAACCAAACGAGATGAATTCCGAACCAGAAATATAGTAGAAAACTTTTCAACAGTTTCTTAAAAACAGAAAAAAAAAAAAGAATTCTTTAAAATTCATCATCAGGAAACGTACTAAATGTTATCTAAGTTCGTAACGTTACTTTCGCTGACCCAATTGGTAACGTAGTTTATGGACGGCCTCTAAAAGCTACTTTAAAGTTTTTTATTTATTTTGTATTTAATTTTATATGGTTTTGCACATTTGAAAGTTATATAATAGAACGCATCACATCAAGATTTCTTTTAATAATCAAGCTTATCAATACATTAACTAATTTTTATTTTATTCTCGAATGTACTTGCCGTAAAATAAAAAATTTAGTTTCGTCAACTAAATCTAAAATGTAACTAAAGATGCTGATAAATCAAACTATTTTGATTAAAATCAGAAGTTGTAAATGCTTAAAAAAAATGGTATATTTTTAATTTTAGTACTGAAATTTGACGTTTTTTTCATAAATGTAATAAAATAACAAAATTAACTTACTGAAAGTAGCGTGGGTTATAATTTGAAAGATGCAACATTATTTTTACAATTCACCATTTTTAAAAAGTGGTAAATGAAATATTACAGAAAATTCGAATAATTGAATGTACTTTTTGAAAAAATACCTTTAAAATGTATTTCTGATGTATTTTAAATATTATAGAAATATTAAAAGTACCAATCTGCTAATTTTAAAGAACTGTATGCAAATTAGAAAAGAAACTGATTCAATTAGATTCAATTTACTGAAATTTTTACGCTCTAATTAGTGGAACTTTTGTAAATTACATAAAAAGTTCTAAAATCATATAAAATTTTCTGTAAAATCAATAAAACAATGTATTCGGTCACTTTCGTGGAAAATTATCCCATTTCTTCTCTAAAGAAAGGATAATTAGCGCGCACAGTGTTGTAATAGTTTTTAAATTCTTAGGTAAAAATTTACATATCATATTTTGAATTTTTATACATACTGGAAGTACAGCGGCTGTTTCCATCAATCCCTGCAAAGGTTTCCTATACTTCATAATGAAATTCGAAGCTTCATGAGCCAAGGGATGCTCTGCCAATCTCTGTGCAGTATTTAGGAAGTATTCGTACTGGAATATAAAATTTTTATTGTCGTCTGGCAGTTATAAATTTAATCACAACTATCTGCACAATTCTGTATGTTTTATTCCAAAATAGTTCAATTTAAACTGTAAATATCGAATCTCCTCTTACTAGAAGCACGATAAAAACGCACTTAATCTAAGTTTTCCTGTGTGTTATTTTATGTATATTACGTATTTATATTTAAATAAAAGAATATTTTTGTAATTTATCATGTCGAGTATGAATGAATATAATAAGATAACAATTGCTTCAGATAATTTTCAGATAATTTTCATTGTCATTGCTATTGACGATTAATTAATGATTAATTGATGAAGAGTAATTACATGTGTTTATACGAAGTGTCTCATCGTCCCGAAATAGGGGATGAGTAAGCAAATATTTTCCATAAGCTTGACTAGCATTCTGTTTTTAATATTTGAAATCTTTACAAGTTTTAAATTATATTTAAATATTTTCAAAACTTAAAAATATCTCTTAAACTTACTCAAATTTGTTCTACAATTTTTTAATCTTGCAAAATTGAAACATTTTGCTTTACCATCATTTAGGTTCTTAATATTCTTATCTTAAATATTCTTAGAACAAATTTTCATCCTCTTGAAGCCTTTCAAACATTTTAAAACGCTTCTAAATTTTGTTTCATGACTTTTCAAATTTTCAACAAAATAGTTGAATCCTCAACCAAAAAATATTATTTTTAAACAAAAAAAGATTCAATTTTTACAAAAGAGACGAATTTTTCTGCAAGACATTTTAATTTTTTTAACCAGAAGTATGAATTTTGAACAAAAAAGTTCATTTTAAAACAAATAGTTGGATTTTCAACAGAATAAATTAATTTTCTGCCCAAAAAGATGAATGTTCAACGAAATAGTTACATTTTCAACAAAAGAAATGAATTTCCAACTAAAATTATAAATATTTAACAACAAAATAATGCATTTTTAACAAAGTATTTCAACCTCTGACTAAGTAGTTACATTTTCAAGAATTGAATTTCTATCCGTAAAAATGAATTTTCAATTTAAAAAAACATTTTCAACCAAGTAATCGAATTTTCTTCCAAAAATATGAATTTTCAAACATTAATTTTCTCCCAAAAAAAGACAAATTTGTAACAATATACATGAATTTTCAATAAAAAAATTAATATCAAACCAAAGAAAATTAATTTTCAAGAAAATAGTTAAATTATCAACCAAAGAGATGGATGTTCAATAAAAAAACTAAACTTTCGAACAAATTACAGTTGAATTCAACCAAAACAAGTTAATTTGCAACCAAACAATTGCATTTTTAACAAAAAAGGTGGAATTTCTACCAAGAGAAGAATTTTTAAACATCGTTTAAACCGACTAGAATTATTCCCAAAATTTTGAAAAATGTTTCAAAGTAAAAAATGATCATTAATTCCTCCAGATTTTGTTCGATAATTTTAGCAATCTTTTCAAATCTTAAAATCAATCTTTTCAAATAAAATCTATATAATTTAAAATTTGTTCCGGAAACCTTATTATCGTTATAGGTAATTTTGTTGCTACCGGTAACGACAGTGCATACACTTCGTAAGTTAAAATATTCTAAGTTTTTTTCTATAATTTGCTTTTTTTAATTTCTCTAAAAGTGAAAAAGTTTACAAATTATAGAGTCGAAGTAAAATATTTAGAACAGAATTATTTTCCATTATTGAAAAATCATTTTCCAAAACTTTAAATCTGATTCCCAGCTCGAATTTGTATTTCCGAGTTAGTAGCCACCCTGTTGAAGCACATCCAGTCGAATGAAGTTCTTACGGGTTTAAATTGAAATCTGGAGTTTTTGAACTAATTATTGAAAATACTTACAAACTCATCCGAAATCTCTTCAAGAAGATGTTTCTCAAATTCCACTTTTGTCAGCCAAATTGATGTATCCAAGTTACTGAAAAAGAAATAAAATAAACCTAAAAAATATCTCATGCTATTAGAATAATTTTAATTGAATTGTACTAAGTTTTACCTACATTTTTATATTTTCATCAGGCCTTAAACCGTTTTGATGGAGGCTGTCTTCTCTTTTGTTTAATTTGTAGATTTCACCTGCGATGCTCTGCAAAAAATATTGATATTATTAGAAATTCAAAATTGATTTTTACTCCATTAACATACGCATAAGTTGACAAGAATTCTTACGTGAATTGCTTGATAAAAATTTGGCCTACAAGTGTAAAACATCGAGTGGAATGGTCTGCCAGATTCGTCAAACTGAGCAGCTTTTCGGGGAGGGAAAATTTCATCTGGAGGTTTCATGACTGGTTTCGCATGTTGGTCATATATGCCGGAAGGAAATAAATATTCTATCGCTCTCTGAAAAAAATACAAATTAAAACATATATTTCGAAGAACAATCGGATATGAAATTGAAATTATTATGAAAAAATCTTGTTTAAATGATATTAATGTGTGTATCTTACTTTTACATCATCTTCGGTGAAATTATCTGGATTTTCACCCATCATATTAGCAAGATGTCGTTTTCCAATTTTATACTCAATCCTCTCTTTTTGCATAAACTCATCTGAAAGAAACAAAAAATGAGTGAAATCGCTCTTACGTAATAAAAAAATAATTAATTACAGTTTATAAATAATAAAAATTGTTTCCTATTAATTAACTAAGAATTTATTAAATTTATAAGTTTCCATTTAAATAAAAACTTTACTTTTATCCTTCATTAAAATAATTTTAACGGAGTGGCTAAACTTACGCTAATGTGAAGCGACTTCGCAAAACTATGTTTATGCAAAGCGAAAAAATGTATGAAGTGTAGTGATATGATAATATTAATATATTTATTAATTTATTATATTTATTACCATTAAATTTAATCATGTTGTTGAAAATTCAACAATTCTGTTACAAAATTATGCTTTTCGGTTAATAATTCAACTGTTTTGTTGAAAATTTGTCTTTTTGGGGTGAGATTTCAACTAGTTTGTCAAAAATGCATCTATTTTGTAGAAAGTTCGTCTTTTTTGTTGAATTATGAAGTATTACATTTTTCATCAAAAATAATCTTTAAGTAACAAGAAATTACACATAAATGTTGAAAGAACTTTAAACTTTATTAGAAAGTAAAAGAACGGTGAAATAAAATTCGAATTTTCTAGCATTATCAATAATCTTTTAAAAGTATATGTTCCAACTGTTTAAGAGTATTCACATTTTATAGCATTAATTTAGATATTGTAAAAAAGATGTAAAAAAGATAAAATCTTGAGCTTCGATTTTAAGTGCTCTGAATGTATAGTCAGTCAAGTATTAAAATGCTTTCTTTTTTGAACTATACAATTTTGAATTATTTAAATTAAAACAAAATAGTTTAAACTCTGTTAAAATGAAATTGTTTAAACTGTAACCTTTTCTGTTTAACAATTACATATTAAGGTATAAAGGATTTTAATTAAAAATTGTAAAATTGTACAATTTTGAATTATTTAAATTAAAAACAAATAATCTTGAATTCTGTTAACATGAAATTATTCAAATTTTAACATTTTCTATTTTAGAATGATTCAGGTATAAAGGATTTTTATTTGAAATTGTACAATTCTGACTAATTTACATTTGAATGTTGTTAATATGGAATTAACCCAATTTTAAACTTTTCTATTAGAGGCCACCTTACAGTAGATAATGATCCTACAGTAGATAATCATTAACTAAAAGTACAAATATCCCTAAAATAATTAATTATAATTTTACATTAATAATATGTACATTGTACAGTGTCTTAGCTATTAATTGAATTAAATTATTTATTTTACATACATTAGTATCTTAAATGATTGATTATCTACTGTAGATTCATTATCTAATATAGCGTGGTCTCCCCTGTACAATTAGTTCGCACTAAAGGATTTTAATTGAAGATTGTATAAATTTGAAAAATTTAGATTTGAAACAACAAAATTTTTTATGTTTAAATTCTAAATCATAATTGATAGAATTTAGAAATTAGAATTATTTAAAGTAAACCCGAATAGTTGTGATTGTGTTAACATGAAATTATTTCAACTTTAACCTTTTCTGTTTAACAACTACATATTTTGGTATGAAGGATTTGAACATAAAATTGTACAATTTTGACTAATTCAAATTTTAAACGAAAAAATGTTGAACATTGAAATTCTAAATTGTAATTTATATAATGTTGAGTTATTTCAATTGAAACCAAATAGTTCTGAATTATGTTAACATGCATTATTTCAATTTTAATATTTTCTATTTTACAATTATTTCGCAATAAAGGATTTTATATGAAAACTGTATAATTTAAAAAATATGGATTTGAAACCAAAAATTCTGAAGGTTTGAGTTTTTAATCCTACTTTATACATTTCCGAATGATTTAAATTAAAACAACATAATTTTTAATGTTATTAACATAAAATTATTTCAATTTAAGTCTATTATTTAAAATGAAACCAAATAGTTTTGAATTTTTTAACATTCCTTTATTCCAATTTTAGTCTTTTCTATCCTACATTTATTAAATATAGAGGATTTTAATTTCAAATTGTACTATTTTGACTAATTTGAATGTGAAACCACAAAATGTTGAACGTGTAAATTCTAAATCCAAATGTATACAATTTTGAATTCTTTCAATTGAAAACAAATATTTTTGAACGTTGTAGACATGCCATTAATCCTATTTTAACCCTTTCTATTTTAGAATTATTTAGGTATAAAGGATTTTAACTTGAAACTACACAATTCTCAATCCAAATTTATACAATTATGAATTCTTTAAAATGACAGCAAATATTTTGGAACATTGTAAAGACGCCATTATTCCAATTTTAACCTTTTCTATTTTAGAATTATTTAGGTATAGATGATTTTAATTTGAAATCACAGAACTATAAATCCAAATTCATAAAATTTTGCATTATTTAAATTGATACCAAATATTTTTAAATTAAAAAAAAATGGAATTACTCCAATTTTAATCTTTTCCATTATGCAAATAGCAATTAATAATGAATTTTAATTGAAGATTATATGATTTTGAAAAATTTAGATATGAAACGACAAAATTTTGACCGTTTAAATTCTTAGTTTTAATTTACACAATTTTGAATTATTTAAATTGAAACAAAATATTTCCAAATATTGTTATGACATTATTTCATTTTATTATTTTAATTTAAAACTGAAACGACAGCAGGTTCACCGATTAAATTCTAAATCATAATTTATACAATCTTGAATTATTTCAATTAAAACAAAATAGTTTGGAAATTTATTAACATACCATCATTCCAATTTTCATTTATTCTACTTTAGAATTATTTAGGTATAAAGCACTTGAATAGAAAATTGTACAATTTTGATTAATTTAAATTTGAAACGACAAAAGCTAGAACGTGTGGATACGAAATCCAAATTTATACAATTTTGAATTATTTAAATTAAAGCCAAATTTGGAATTCTGATAACATTCCATTATTCCAATCTTAACGTTTTCAATTTCACAATTATTTAGCAATACAGGATTTTAATTGAAAATTGTATAATCTTTAAAAATTTAGATTTTAAATGACCGAATTTTGAACGTTTAAATTCTAAATGATATAATTTTGCATTATTTAAATTGAAAGAAAATATTTTTGAATGTTGTTAACATGATATTATTTCAATTTTGACCTTCTCTAGTATACAGTTAGTTAGCAATACAAGATTTCAATTGAAGATTGTATAATTTTCAAAAATTTAGGTTTGAAACAACATTTTGAACGTTTAAATTCTTGTATCATAATTGATAAAATTTTGAAATTCAAGCAAAATAGTTCCGAATTTTGTTATAATTACATGATTTTAATTTCAGCCTTTTATTTTGTCAAATTATCTAGGTAAAAAGGATTTTAATTCAAAGTTAAAACGACAATAGGTTCACCGATTAAATTCTAAATCATAATTTATACAATCTTGAATTATTTCAATTAAAATAAAATAGTTTGGAAATTTATTAACATACCATTATTCCAATTTTCATTTATTCTACTTTAGAATTATTTAGGTATAAAGAACTTTAATATAAAAGTGTACAATTTTGACTAATTTAAATTTGAAAGGACAAAAGCTTGAACGTGTAGATACGAAATCCAAATTTATACAATTTTAAATTATTTAAATTAAAGCCAAATTTGGAATTCTGATAACATTCCATTATTCCAATGTTAACCTTTTCAATTTCACAATTATTTAGCAATACAGGATTTTAATTGAAAATTGTATAATCTTTAAAAATTTGGATTTGAAATGACCAAATTTTGAACATTTAAATTTTAAATTATAACTGGTATAATTTGGCATTATTTCAATTGAAACAAAATATTTGTGAATTTTGTTCACATAATATTATTTGAATTTTAACCTTCTCTAGTATACAATTAGAAAGCAATACAAGATTTTAATTGAAGATTGCATAATGTTCAAAAATTT
>CAKNXH010063311.1:170961-204065 GCA_932178445.1 Andricus quercusramuli
TATTATTTCAATTTTAACCTTTTGTATTACACAATTAGTAAGCAATAAAAGATTTTAATTAGAGATTGTATAATTTTTAAAAATTTAGATTTGAAACGACAAAACTTTGAACGTTTATTTAATTTCTAAATTAAAATGTTTTCAATTGCAGTTATTTTCAGTAACCATGCATTTAATGTTGACATATTAAATAATATTTTATTAAATGAATTTATTTAAAAAGGAATCAATTATAAAAAAAAAAATTATGCGAAGTGGAGAGTAGAACACTTCACAAAAATCGTAATCAGAATGTAACAACTTACTGTGTTCTTTAGATCGCTGCAAATACATTTGCATGGCTTTGCTGATTTTCTTTTTCGGCAATCCCATATTATAAATTTCCGTTTGCTCAAGAAGCACTTCTTGTGTGGAATATAAACGTTTATTGACATTCTGTAATTATACAACAATTTTGAAGATTATAAAAATGTAAATAATGAATATTTTGAGGTTATCTTTTTCCGCTAAGAGGCTAGGAATCATGGCGACAGAAAACATGAAGTAATTAAACTTACCTGAATACTCGTGATTACAGGTGAATTATTAGAAACAATGTTCCTTGCGTTAACAATATTTTTACAATTATTTAAATAAAATATAAATGCACGTGAACTGGAGAACGCCATTTTTCCGTTCCCGTCGGCACTCCCAGTGTTGCCACAATTAAGAAATCGATATTCCCAGTATTCCTAGTGTCGGGGAAAAAATTGTACTTTTTGGTTGGTATTCATGTTGCTACTAATGGAATTTAAAATTAAGTAATATTAAAGTAATATAATATAATATAATATTAAGTAATATAAAATAAGTAATATTGACTTAATATTCAATATCGTTATTAATAAATTTATAATAGCTCCCCCTCCCCCCCCCCAAAAAAAAAAAATTAATGCAGTTAAAAATTCTCTCAAAACAGGGGGAATAGAGTGGCTTTTCATGAAAATAGGAGAATAATAGAAGAATAGGTTTTTTTTATACAAATTTAAACACCATAATGTATTCAATATTTAACACTCTACATTTCGTAGATTTCAAGTTGAAAAACGAAATAATTAAATTTTCAAGCCACAAGGACGATTTTTTAAGACTGTTGAATTTTCAACCCGAAAATTTGAATTTTAAACCAAATATTATACGAAGAAAGTGAATTTAAAAAAAATGGAATGCTCAACCAAAATGATGAATTTTCAATCAATATAGATGAATTTTGAACCAAATAATTTAATCTTCAACTAAAATAGATATTCTTCAACCAAAAATGGAATTATCAATTTTTAAGTTTTAAACAATAATTTTATGAAAAAAATGTGCACGCTGCTGTCTTTGTATTTCCCCCACATTTTTGCGCAGTTCTTTTAAAATTAAAGGTCAAAGCATCGACAACTGTAATTTGGTGATTGTGAATTCTCTTTTGCCAAAGCTCCTTCGGCATTAACGAACACATTCTCATCACGTGTGTCGTGCTTTGCACTCGATTTTTTTGGAAATGGGAACTTTTCTACATTATGCTCAACTTTATTGCATCAAATATTATTTTTATTTCTGTACTTTGATCTGCGGCTGTTTATTGAGATAGTGTGAAATAAAGTAAACATCTTATTTTTCATGATTACTCTAACATTTTTTCCTTATTTTGCACTAATTTTAATTCTCAGCTACCCTGAAAAAAGTATGATTGCAATAAATATCTATTATTGAAATTCATAATATACTTTGGTATTGAAACAAAACTATGTTCATTGTTTTGTTTTTGTAATTTAAAAAAGTGCGTACCTATTTAAAAAAAATATCATTAATCATTTTATTGTAACTTCTGTCGTTTTCCATAAATTTAATTTTTTTTTTTCAATTTTATTTTTTACGATCTAAAAATACGCATCCTGAAGTAAGGTGGTTCAAAGCAAATTTGTAGATATAGTTTAGGCGAAAAATGTTGTTAAATAGAATATGATTTTAGCTTGTGTCCTTTTTCCAAAAAGTTAATTTTTTTAATTTCAGTATGTTTTTATTACAATTAAGAGTTTATAACAAATTTGTAGATATTTTTTGGTTGAACAACTTTTTTTTCATTTTTTTCGTCTCTTGTGTCATTTTTCCAAAAATTGAAAATTTTTATATTTAATCTCATTAGTTACGATTAGAACAAAATCTACTCGTCCTACCTGAAAATTATTGATGACAAATTCGGATAAGTTTCACTCTTTCTTAGAAGATCAACTTTTCTCCATTTATTTTTTTCAGAGCTTGTGTCGTTTGTCCAAAAATTTAATTTTTCTTATTTTTAACGTTCTTTTTTACGAATAAAAGAAAAACTACGCATTTAAAAAAAAATGATTAACAACAAATTTGTAGCTCTTCTTTGGGTGAACAACTTTTGTCGCATTATTTTTTCTGCAGCTTGCGTCGTTTATTCAAAAATTCTATTTTTTGGAAAAATTCAAGAAGTTGTTATGATAATCTTGTAGGTCTTTGAAAAATCAAAGTTTTTCTTCTCTTGACTTTTTTCACATCGTGCGTTGTTTGGCGGAAAATGTTAATTTTCGTTTTTCTTTTTTATTTTGAAAATGCTATAATTCTGATAATTTTTTTTATCGAAAAAAGTCATTAAGGTAAACTGTTCGATTTTCCGAGTACTACAAATATCCGAACATAAAAATTTTTAATCTTGCAAAAAAATGGTCTCAAAAATATTGAAAATGCTCTAACTTTTTGAATTGTCATCCAAAATAGCTAGTTAACGAACTCGATCTTTCTTTTTGGCCCCTAAAAAAGTGTGCCAAAGCACAATCCAGTCTGATTAGTATTTGATTGTAATAAGAATGTAAAAATCAAATTTTCAACCACTTGAATTAAACAGACCAAGATAAATTTCCAACTAAACAATTGAATGCTTGACCAAAAACATGAATTGTCAACAGACAAGTTCAATTAAATAATTATAAATTGATTGGAGATTAATTAAGTATTAATTAAATATTATTTAATATAACCAAAAAGATTAATTTTCAACAAAATACATGAACTTTCTACCAAACACTTAATTTTTTAACTTATGAGGGATACATTTCCAACCAAAAATAAATTAGTTAAATCTGTAGGAAAAAGTTATTTTTCAACTTAAAAAACACAAATTATTAACGAGAAAGTTCAATTTTCAACCAAATACTATTCAGAAAATTAATTTCCCGCCCAGAAAATTAATGTTCTACCAAGAAAGACACATTTTTAACAAATTTTTTGAATCTTTAACAAAAAACATCAATTAAAAAAAAAAGTTGAATAATAAACCAAATCGTTAAATTTTTATACCAAATTTTTGAATTTTTGATCCAGACATACGCATTTTCTGAAAACTATTCAATTTTGAACTAAAATTATGAATCTTCTACTAAACAAATTAATTTTTTATGAAGTAGTTCAAGTTTAAACAAAGTAATTGACTTTTTAACAACAAAATATGAGTCTTCAACAAAATAATTAAATCCTCAACAAAAACAGATTAATGTTCAACCAAAAGGTTGCAATCAAAAGGATCAATTTGAAACCAAAAGAGGAATAGTTTAATTATCATTTTTAAAAAATTAATTCTCAAACAAACAAAAAAACAATTTTTGAACTAAATAGTCACATTTTCAATGAAAGATTTAATTCTTCAACCAAATAGTAGCATTTTTATCCAAAAAAGATGAATTCCGAAGTTAAAATTTCAACAAGAAAAAGTCTTAGTGGATTTTGCTAATAGAGTTCGCATTTAAGGGGGAAAAAGGAGAAATAGAGAAAGTTTCTCGAAAACAGGGGGAAAGAGGAGAATTTTTGTAAAAAGGGGGAAAGTATATGAAATAGATGTTATCAAAGTGCGCAAAGTTACCTTCACGCCGCCCCCCCCCCCCCCCATCTGTTACAAACCGCATTTTTTCACGAACTTGTATTATATCATGATAACCAATCAGAAGACATCTATTCATCATATGTGATTCATATGTACAGTATAGCATTAGTATAGGTATTTTTTGCTTTACAATTTTTGAAGTAAAAAGAATATTACATTTAAAAACTGAAAAATTACTTTTGTTAAAAATGTTAATTATTTGCATATGTCTCAATACAATACTTTTCTACTTTTCGTATTAAAATTGAAACAATATGTTCACAATACTTAGATAGTACTTGAAAGTCTATAAACATGGCTAAATCGAGAAAATAATTTTGAAAATGATTTAAAAAGTTTTTATTGGACCGAAACATATTTTTGATTGGTTGATCATTGCTCACTGAAGAAATGAGAAAAAAGAGATTCCATTTTATTGTTTGTAAATGAATTCATGTCAGGCGACACGTTCATTTTCGATCTGAGAAAAAGAAATTTTCACGGAGTTACTGATATTTTAATTTTTAATTCTATTTTTTAACAAATCACATATTTTTCTAAAAAATTCTATAGTTTTTCTCTCATTTCATAAATTCGAATATTCTCGTTTGGAAATATAAAAAGTCGATTTTCAGAAAAAAAATCGACTCATATTTTTTGCCAATTCTATTCAATTTGGCATCCTATAAGTAAGATATCCTTAAGTTTCATCTGGGCTAAACCATTTTTGTGGCCAGAAGAATTTTTTTTTCCTAAAATAAAATTTCCGCATTTTTCTCAGAAACAAAGAAAGGTGCACAAAATTTTATCCTGAAAGTTTGCACATCTATGAAGATTCCAAATAAAATGCCTCTTGCTCTTTTATAATAATCCTTGCATCGTTTACGAGGAAAATAAGAAAATTATATTTCCAGAAAAAATATAATTCTCCTGGTTTAAAGAAGGATTTAGCTCAAAAAGAAAATGGGATTTTTTCAGAAATTCTTCTCATTTTTTTTAAATTTAAGGACAAAATTTGAATATCTTAACTTGATGAACAGGATCCGTTCTTATTCTTAAAACATTTCGTTTGTGCGATGAACTTTTTGAAAAACTAATCTTATTTCAAGAAAGATAAATCCTATGCAAATTTTGTTAGTTATAAATAATAATAGTGTAGAATAAATACAGTTTACGGATTATTAATTTTAAATTCTTTATTAAATTATGTCACTAAAAATATAATTGTTGAATTTAAAAACACTTTCAAAACAAAATTCCCAATTTTCAGATTTTTAAATTAATTTTCCTGTACATTTTTTATAATTTATACTGACAATATTGATTGCCATTTATTGCTGATTTATTTATAGTTCATAATTTAACTCTCATTTCAAAAAGAAAAGTGAATGAAACACCATGGGGTGATTAAAGATATGCAGAATTGAAGAATTTTCAATGTAACAATGATTCAAAATATTAAATTGGAAATTTTACAAATTTAAAAACTAATAAATGAAACGCTTAAATCGATACAATTTCAAAATGAACTTCCGAATAACATTTTTGGAAAACTTCACCCACAAAACTGAATGGTTCAAATTTCTTAGTTTTAATTAAAAATACGCATTCAATTCTGAAGAGCCTCACGCACGGAACATTGGTCTTATTCATTCTTTTATTTACCAAATATTCCCACAAGGTATAAAAAAGTGACATTTTCACTAACAAATTGTTTACGATTTAATAGTTGCGTAGGTAAACTTTGCATGTTCTTAAATAAATGCATTAGGACTTCCAAAATACAAGTAATTTGACTATTGATCCATTTAATTGTTATAAAACAATTTGATGATTTGTAAAAATGATATTTCATCACAAAAATAGTAAAAGGTTAACAATAACCATGGCCATAAACAGGTTGTGTAACAAAATATTTAAATTTGAGGTTTTCAAACATTTGGATTTTCCTAAATCGCCTTAATCGCTGCAAATATTCTTAAAGATAATATATGCTTGATAATATTTGGTGAAATATTACAATTTAAATGATAATAAATAAATTAAAGATTTTAGTAGATTTACTCAGAAAAAAATCGGATTTCAAATCACGCTGAACTGCCAAAATGTTGATTTTATTTATCTCAATTGTCCATAAACATTTTAATTGTTATATTTTACCAAATATTATGAAATATATATTATTTTTAGGAATATCTGTAGCAATTCTGGCAACTAAAGGTAATTAAACATGGAAAAACCTCGAATTTTGATATTTTGTCACAAGAATTGTTTATAACAATGGTTTTTGTTAAGTTTTTAAATTATTTTGTGAGTATCAGCAATTCTTACAAAAAAAAATCCAATAATTTTAGTGCAAAAGACATTATTCTTCTAGCCGACAGAGCCCACATTTCGAATTTGTTTATATAATTTACTCATAAAAAATTTCATTTTTCATTTTATATAAAATGTTATCAAGCATACATTATTTTTAGAAATATTTGCAGCTATTCAGACGATTAACGAAAATCCGAATTTGAAAAACCTCAAATTTAAATATTTAGCAACAAAAACTGTTAATTACAATGATTACTGTTAATTTTATAATTATTTTTGTGAATAAATACCATTATTACATTGATACGAAGAATTTTCAGCATGAAGAAATTTGTATACCAGTGGAAACACTATTTGCCAATTTGTTTTATAGAATTGTTGATATAAATGTAATAGATCAATTAGCAAATTATTTGTCTTCTTTAAGTCCCTATGCATTAATTCAAGACAATAAAGAGTTTACCTAAACATTTATTGAAGCGTCCAAATAAGTAAATAATATCAATTTGTTGATTTTTCATATTTTGAGTTAAAATTTTTTGAATGAAAAAATGAAGAAGACAAAAGTTCACACCTTAAAACTCTTCAGAATTTAGTGTACTTCAATTTTTTTTAAGTTTAATGATCGGACAAAAATTGTAGGCTTTAGGCTTTTTTAAGAGGAAAAAGTGCATGTACGGCAAATAACAGATTTCTAACAACAAAAAATGGGACCTTGATTGAACAAATGCTTTTTAAGAATATTTTGCATTCTGTAAAAAAATGTATGTGCAAAAAAACGAATTTAAACAAATTTGTGCTCAAGCACTTTTTCTGTGCACTGAAGAAATTGTTTCCTTGAATTAATAACAATTCTATATGCTTCTGTAGAAACAAAAAAATGATGTTGTTGCTCCAACCTGATTGAATGGGAAAAGACTCAGATGAATTAATCAAAGTTTTGTAGGTACATTTTGTTTTTCCATAATGATTCATATAAGAGATCCGAATTCTTGAATAAGGAAAACTGAATTTGGACTCTGAAGAAGCTAATAGTTTCTAATGACAGCCTAATCAAATAATAAATCCAGCCTAATCAGCGATTAACATTCCTCTTCCATAACAGTTACATAACATACTCATTGCTCTTCCAGATCATTTTTTAAAAAACATCAAAGAGCTGAAAATTGCTTCATTTTTAGCCAAACTTGGATAAAAATGAACTCTCTTTTTTCTGGGTGGCAAAGATGGAGCGCTAATATGTTTTCAGATAAATTCTGGTCGCGGCGTTCATCGATGGCAGTTTGTCCCGACAACCACAGTGCTGCCGCATCGCTCGCTCTATATCGAGAGCCCTCCCGCGAGTCTCGGCTCGCAGCGGGCCAAAGCTCGGGTAATCCGTCGGTCTCAGTTTTTCCATCTTTTCCTCGCCGTTTCTCTTTCCAACCAACAGACGAATGAGGGCCAGTGCGTTCACCATCGAGTTATTATTTAACATCAGGTCATCAGACCGGACATCCGGATTTCATTTTCCGTTTTCGCGTCATCGTCATCAACTTTCTTCTAAAGAAAAATCATGGGCAACGCCCCGAGGAAATCTCATTATCCGAAACATGTTTCCTCTACGGGGAGTGGCACGAAGAAGGTGCACTGGGAAGGTCCAGGTAACTTTGTCTTTCTTGAGCACATTTTACATTTCCCCAAATCACCAATACCGTAGCGCGCTGTCTCAAATTCAACCAGTACCCAATTTTGGACCTCTTGAATATTCCACGACATTCAGCACATGCTGGAATCAACAAGTGAGGGAAGTTTGCGAGGGCTTACAGGTCGCAAGGCCACCCTCTTTTTCGTGAAAGAGCTATTTGATTCGGTATCCGATGTCGTCTCGCGAGACCATCCTCCCGGAGCTACCCAGTAGTTTACGCTTCTGATTGCCAAATGCTCTTCGTTTTATTTCGGGAGAGCCACGTGCAGCTATCCGTTAGGTCGCGTGCTTCGACAATACATACATATTGTATGAAGCGAACCCTATTGCATGTCGCGTCATAGTTATTATGCTTTTGTTAGAGTTTAAGTCGAAGATTGTTTAAAAATATTTCTCTCAAGAAATCAATTGCTTGTTTCTTACAATGTTTTCTTCCCAGTTCGAGAACACCAATCTAAAAGTCTTCTTTTCAATAACATTTGGAAAGTGGATTAGGAAACAATCTGTTTCCACGTAGATTTTTCAACGCTGAATCATAATCTATAAAAGAAATCGCTCGATCACGTCATGGCATTTGTATCCCTTCGTGGAAACAAAGATAGCATTTTTAATTCTGAAGTAAATTAACTTTCTTTTTTACTATGCTTAAGTACAATATGCAAACAACAATTATGGTTCTTACTCTGCAGTATTTGATTAACCTAATTTAAAAGAAAGTTAATCTTTCACTCCGTAATTCTGGCTTGCAGCATTCACTGAGAAAAACCATATGCTTGTGGTAACCTAAACAGTTTACGTGTATGCATTATATTTCTGTCTTGGAACTCTTAGGCTGGAGATCTCAGAATGAACACATAATATCAATTACTTCTGTATTTCTGGTTGAAGACTCAAAATCAACAGACATTGAAATACCAAAAAACCCCATTTTCCAGGTCTGCCAGCAGCACCTGGGAAGCCGATTCTCATCCCTGGAACAGAAGAAACGGAACCAGATGTGGTTGCTATCAGGTGGGAGCGATCACCAAGTAATGGAGGGTCAGCTATTATTGGTTATTTAGTTGAACATCGAAAACTGGGTGCTCCAAACTGGGTTCGTTCCGCACCGGTTTTATGCACATTTCCCGAAATGACACTGAGTGGCCTTGAACCAGGGTGGAGGTACCAATTCAGAATCAGGGCCCAAAATGCATTAGGGCTCTCAGAGCCCAGTGAGATATCAGATGCACTGACTGTTACCCTGCAACGAGCAGCTTCTTCTTCACCTCAATTCGACCTTGAATTGAAAGAAATGACTGCACTTGAAAATGAGCAGGTATAAATAGCGTTCACGTTGAAGGATGACTATAAAACATTTGAGTGTAACACTTATCGATCAACTTTAATTTACAGGCGGAATTCGAAGTACGATATACAGGAACACCAACACCTAAAATCGCCTGGTTCAAAGATGGTTTTGAGATATTTAGCAGTCGTCGAACGAGAATTATCACTGAAAATGGAAAAAGTAATCTTCTAATCCATCGTACTGCTCTCGATGATGAAGGTGAAATCAAGTGTACTGCAACAAACAGAGCTGGACATGTCAGCACGAAAGCAAGACTGATACTTGAAGGTCTGTACGCTCTGTCACATGTTAATCATATTATTTTGTACATATTGTTTTATATATAGTAATGCAACTTCTTCAATATTAGCACCACCACGAATTCGTCTTCCGCGTCAATACGAAGATGGGCTTCTTTTTGAGCAGGACGAGACCATTAGATTGAAGGTATCACTTTGCGGTCGACCTACACCTGAAATCAATTGGTATCACGATGGAGAGATGATCAGTAAAGACGAAAGACACGTTTTTGAATCAATGGCTGGCGAGAGCATTCTGAAGATACCTAATGCTAAAAGAAAAGACCGAGGAGAGTATAGTGTGAAAGCTGCGAACAAGTTGGGTGAAGACGTCGCGTCCTTTTTAGTCACCGTCACAGGTAGGTAGGTAGAGATTGCCAGACAAACATCAATTGCGTAAAAGATGTTTCTGGCATTCGAGAGATGATCTTTATTTTTTTTACTATAGATCGACCTTCTGCTCCGGGCAAAGCTACTGTATCTATGACTTTGGGAAGGTCAGTTTCTCTTACGTGGAAAGAACCTGAAGATGATGGTGGTTGTAAAATTGGAACCTATATAGTTGAATACTATAGAGTAAGTTTATATTTTTTCTTAAATATTGAACGTTTTTGAATTGATAATATTGAGTTATGTCCTTACTGTTCTTTTAGGAAGGATGGGATATGTGGCTCAAGGCTGCATCATGTCGACAAACTTCAACGACCTTGAGTGAATTGATAGAAGGTTCAGAATATCATTTCCGCATCAAAGCAGAAAACCCATACGGTGTCAGCGATCCTAGTGAGGAAAGCGATGTCGTATTCATTCCGGATTTGAAACGAGGGTAAGTAATATTTGTCTAGTAAAATAGACATCTATGCCACTTTTTTAAATTTAGTCATAGATTCCTCTTCAGAGAAAACCTACCCATATTTATTTTTATAAAAATACAGAATTACAGGTCCATTGATGAGTGGAAAATCACAGAGTCAGCGAGAAATTCACAGAGGCAGAAGCGAGAAACGAGAAGTAAGCTTCGTGGAACCAACTCAAAGGACTAGGAGTTTAACTCGAGAAGAGGGTTATTCTAGAGAAGGTCCAGTAGAACGTTCTGTGTCATCGCAGCGTCTTACAACTAGTCAAGGAAGACCTTCAAGAGCTGACAGTAGAGTAACGTTTGGTTTAGACACTGTATATCCAGTAGAGGAAGTGCAAACTCCTCCACCGAGACATAGATCAAAGGACCAAGTAAATGTGGAGGAAAATAGAAAAAATAAACTGGTAGGTCTTATAGTCTACATTTTGCTACTTAATAACACAAATGACCAAAAATTTAATTTTGTTTTCAGGTAACGGATTCGCGGGAGTGTAAGTCTAATTTAGAACCTGTCAAGCAGTCAACAACGGTGATAGTTACACCTACCTTTAATGACTCGGGTGGTCTATCGCCAGTCTCTCAACCAAGATCTGAATCAATTTCTTTCACAAAAGAAAAAGTTCCAGTTCCACCTAAGCCCCCTAGACTTCATGATCCTCGAAAACAAGCACCTTCAGCTCCACCAGATCGAACTCATCTCAGTCCTCCAAGAACTGCGCATTCCACTCTGCGAAGAGATGATCTTTCAGCCCAAAAGGAACCAAAAAATCTAGAACTGAAGAGAAGAGATTTCTCAGATTCTGAACCTGCTTCTTTTGGAGAGGATGACGAGAATATTCATGGCAGCTCAGAGTTCATGTTGGTCTTGTATCCTGAAAGGGAAGGAGATCAAGAGCAAGGGAGAATTTTAGAAAATACTCCAATTGAGTACATTAGGAGGATGGAACAAACAGGTATGGGAAAAGTGCCCTTTTTCTATTTCTACCCTTGAACAAATTAATGTTGTTTTACGTTACAGTAACTTTTTCATTTCAGTCATAAACCACACGAAGACACAAATCTCTGAAAGCGAAGAAGAGGACTTGGTACCTCCACCGATGTCTCTTTCCTTGCCGGAGTTGTTTAGTATTGATCATCAGGTTGTTGAAATCATGCGTGAAGCAGTCAGTTCTACCGAACTTTTACATGAACGTGCTATGGAGCGATTTTACCGCGCAGTGGCTGTTGAGGAAGCAGTTGATAAAGCCAAGCGTAAAGCTCGAAATGAAAGAGCAGAAAGTGAATCCAGGTCTAAAAAAGATTCAACATATTCAGATACTACCGATAGATATGCCCTTTTTGAACACAGGACATCCATCCGTAGAAAACTTTCCAATTCTGGTGCTCATGCTGCATCCTGGCAAGCAAAAAGGGATTATCGAAGATCTAGCGAAAGCCAAACAGACACACTTCGCGTGCCTTTCAGACTACCAGCTGCTGCTGCTTTGCAGGATGTGGCTTCTGATCCTAATCTGGCATCACAAGGTATGTCTGCTTCAAAGATGGAACCGTGGACTGCAGCCGACGATGCTGAACAACTGCGCAGGTGGCACGAGTCAGGAATGAATCTTTCAACAGAGAAAACGATTTCCACAAGAGTTGAAACACATATCGGTGGGATAGAGATGGCTCGGAAGGAAGGCAGTAGAACGATAAAGGAGTATCATTTGGAGAAAGTGGAGACTCAAAGTGTTGAGACTTCAATTGCATCTTCAGAAGAGGAAAGCAGTGATGAGGATTTGAGGCAATTCAGGGCTCGGATTATGGCCATTCCTGTTGTTAATGAAGAAGATACTTATCATCCAAGAGGAAGACCGGTTCCTCACGTTAGTCCAGAACCACCACCTCCAGTACCACCTCACGGAATTCCCATCCTTAATATCACACCTGCAGATACAATACAATATTCTATTTCTTCCCCACCTCTCTCGCCGACCAATATTGTACCTAAATCAATATTGAAGAAACGGGTCGAGAAAGACGTTGTACCAGTGAACAAATTCGGTAGACCAATTCCACCTGAGAAGCCTATTGAAATGGTACGGCCACATGCAGATCAGGGAATAGTAACACTCAGGAATAAATCTCTACCAAACCTTCCGGATCTTACAACAGACATGATACTTTCCGGGTCTGATATCGATAATGAGAACGTGATCTCGGCGGCAGAAGTTGCTAGAAATCGTAGAAGACCACCAACACAATTGTCCAAGACATCTGTAACATCCTCTGATGGCGAGGAGGAGAAAGAGGAAGAAAAAATGGCTGTAGTCAGTCACTATACTGAAATTGTTAAAGAATACTCGATGAATCATAGTCCATTTCCTCCTCGTCGAGTAGTGACATCTACTTATTCTAAAAACCAAGACCAGATACAAAATAAAGAGGATTCGGAACAATACAAAAGTTTTGTGAAGAGTACTGCTCGTCCTTTTTCCCCACCTAGAGGGAGAGGTGATTATTCTTCTGGCGAAAAAAGCAACATAAAGGCTGCTGTCCGGACTTTTTCCCCGCCTAGAGGAAGAGATTATTCTTCCGATGAAAGAGGTAACGAAAGAGCACTTACTACTCGTACTTTTTCGCCACCTAGAGGAAGAGGTGATTATTCTTCTGATGAAAAAAATAACGAGAGGGCACTTTATGCTCGTACTTTTTCACCGCCTAGAGGAAGAGATGATTATCCTTCTGATGCAGGAGGTAACGAAAGGACACTTGCTGCTCGTACTTTTTCACCACCTAGAGGAAGAGATGATCATTCTTCTGACGAAAAAAATGATGCCTCGAAGAATATTGTTCATCGAAAGAAGAAGGATGAAGGAAAAAAATATGAAAAAACTCGGCAACCCAGATCCAGGAAAAATAGCGTCAGATCAAGAAGTACCACACCAACGAAATCGGGGAAAGACACCAAAAAACGAAGTAGACCTTCTTCTAGACATGAATCACCTACTTCAAGGTCTAGGAATGTTTCTTCCGGAAGAAGAACTTCTTCAAGATCGTCTTCAAAAAATAGAAAGGCTGCATCTGCTGAAAACAGTAGGAAATCTGTGGAGCGTTCAACTGCTGGACGCAAATCGAGTCGCCCATCATCACGATCAAGTTCTAGAGACCGGATCCGTGCAGATACCCCTACTGAAGCTAAAATGGAACGTCTTCATCGAGCCTTAGAAGAAAGGAAGTATCGTTCAAGAAGGTCCTCCAGGCATGAGAGAGAAAGTAGTCGCAATGAAAATATAAATTATAGTGCCAATTCTCATCATGATCTGGCAATCGAAGCCGAGAAGAACGTCAGGTCAACGGTCAGTTACGTTACCGATGTGATTTTACTGATGGCAGCTGTCTATGTCTACCTATTCAAACGAGAAATTTTAGCAATTCCCATTATCGGCCTTCTTCTCTACCGACGAATACAACAGGGAATCCGGAATCTTCTTCCGAAATGGTTGCGTGGTCCTAAACGTTAATTTATTCTCTAATTTATGATGATTGTTTATGAGGAAGCTGACCTAAAGTTCTAGATTTGCTTGAGACTTGGTGGTAAAATGTAAATATGGGAAACTTCGCTCCTAGTCCTTGCCAATTTTGCAGCCTCTTATGAAGTTTTGTTTCTACTTTACAAATTTATTACCTTCGAAAATGGTGTATTTCGTTTTTTACGAAGAAATGTGTCTGATTATTGGTTTACGTTAACAATTGTAATTATAAGAAATCAAGAACCAAAGTAAGAAATATATAAGTCAAATAATATTTATGTCTTATTAAACCTTCCTTTTGGTTTAATCATCCTAAGGTGTAAAAAGCCAAAACAAAACTTTTTTTTTATATACCCTAATACGAACATGCAGACGGAGGCGAAGAATGATGGAATTCGAATCTACAAATTAAGTTTAAATATACACTGCCCATCTAGACTACTCTGATTTAGAATTAGTTCCTCATTCCTTCCTGTCTTCTTGTCCATTTCTCCGGCTTTTCGCTTCTATGTACCTCTAGGGTATATGTATGGCCATAAAATATCCCAAAGAATGAGTGTACGAGACCCGACGAATTACGTCAGGTCAAATCGGCGCATGTCGTCTTGTGCGCCGCTGTAAAACGACCAAAATATGAGGAGAGGCGGCGGAATCGTCGAACGTCGTGACGATTTTAGACCAGAGCTCTCGCTTGCAGTTCTCCTACCATCAGATTTCGTGGTGCAGGGTGTGCGGCGGGTCGAAAGTTTCGGGAAAAAGAGAGAAAGATAAACTTAGAGAAAGACGGAACGAAGGGAAGTTTTCGCCGCGCGAAAAACGGGTAGTGTCGGGAGTTATGTCAAAGCCAGGAAGAATCGTCAATCAAATTACCTGACGGAATGACCCTAACAGGTAAGCCATAACCGGGAAATGAATAATTCCCTTTCACCTTCCGAAATTCAATGCTTATCGGTACCGGTACCAAATAAAAGTCCAAGGTCGAGCCTAAAGCAAGATTTTTCAAGTAATTATTCATAGAATTTGATTACTTTAAAATTCTAAATACTTACTTGCCAAATTTTCAGATTTGACAGTGAAATTTTCATCATCATATGATAGAAATAGTTGAGCGTTTGCTGAATCAACGAATCCCTGGAATGTTGTAATAGACCTTCTTATCTTGAATATAGAACAACTTTACGCGTGGGAAATTTCACATGAATATGCTCTACTATTATAGGATCCTCAGGTGAAAATTATTCAAAACTGATAGGTCTATAAGCATTTTTCTCTTTTTTTTGAATTCGCCAAAACACGTAAACGGGTGACAAATTCTCGGAACTTATAGCGTACATGAAGAATATTTTGAGAGTTGGCTAGTTGTTATAAACACTGTTGCATAAACAAGGAAAATGATAGCTTCGTGAATAAAGTCTAAGGTTTGAAGTATTCAATACTTCACCCGCTGATAGTGTATCCTAGTGAACTGTCATCGCCCTAAAGAGCTTCTGGGTTAAAAATAGAAGAAACCTCTGAATTCTGACGTGCGCTGACAGAATGGTCCATTATCGATAAACTTTTAATGACCGAAGTATTTTCTGGATCTGGAAATTCAAAGGTATTTAAGAATTCCCTTCTCCGTGTTTTTGTCCTCAAATGCGGTATAGGTCGTATTTAAGAAGAAAAAGAAAAGAGAAGACGGTCTGAACCTGCTTGAGTCTTGATTCTTATAGACGATCATTCAAAGGCGGTATTTTTAGAAAGCCGGTTAGTCGAACTTAAAGAAAACGTCATTACGGTTTGAATCGCGTTCCTGCTTTTCCAAACATGCACTTTGGGAAAGTGTTTTTTGAAGGATTGGAAAATGCAAAATATTTTATAATTGCATTCTTGCAGATCATTCGTCCGGAGCCGAAGCATCGCTATGGGACGAGGAACAAGAAATAAAAGCAAACAGTCGATCAGACGAGGACATCATAATTTCGGTGAAATTACGATCTACCGAAGTTTGCAAGGATCTTCAGTTCGAACTGTACGTAAATTACAAATTTTCAGCCTTGTCAGTAAATTCGGTCAGTTGGCTTATAGATTGTTTGTGCCTTCGAAAGTCGTAAATATCTTCTGTCTGGTGAAAACTAAATATACTTAAGGTGAATTTGCAACCATGGTAGTTAGAACACTGACAGTAGAATGCCGAATAACCATGTAACAACAATTAAACTTTAACCGAGAAGAATGAGATTAAAATAATTATTCGTAAAGTTTACTTTCCAGTCACTTAATTATTCTATTAGAAAAAAATGGCATCCAACTGTAAAAAAAGAAGTTTCTAATATTGAATTCTTTTCTACCTAGTCATAATATTCTTGGCACAGGCAAGTTGAATGCATTTCTTTGCTCGATTAGTTTTGCCTGTAACCTTGAGTAAAATCACCATGGTTTCACACTTTTCGTACAGCTCTATTCAGGAGTATAAGGACACCGGAAAAACCAGCGTTAAATGATCTTTTTATAATTTTTTTATGAATGGAGACTGAGTTGGTGAGTTGGAAAACCGGTCTAATTTCTGATTTCTCCCAATTTTCGTGATTCAACTTCAACTCCTGTCAAAATAAATCAAAATGATGGTAAAAATTTGAAAGTTACGCAAAATGTGTCTTCTCTTAAAAATGAGCCCATGCAATTTTAAACATTTTCACTGTTTCCCTTATTATCATAAAAAATGTAGAGCCCTGCGCAAGACGAAATTTCGGTCAACCGAGCGGCGAATAGGTCTCCATTAGGGTGGTCCAAAAATTCAAATTTCGATTTTTGGTAATCGATCTTTTCCAATTTTTATTTTTTTCGGAAAAATAAATTTCTTTTTGTTTTTGATCCGTCAACATTATTCCGTGCCTTCGGACTTTTAAAATTAACATGGAGTTTCATATGGGAAAAGCTCGGTTTTCGAAAGAATGGAAAAAATAAGTACTTTTTATAACCCCTGTGTAAATTACATTTTGTTCACCTTTTGCGGGAAATTCAAGGCATTAATTTTTATGCAACTACTTCAAATTCTTAATCAACAACTCCCTTATATTGTGACCAAAAACTGCCCAGAAAAATGCAAAATACCAGTTTTTTGTCAAATTCATGCTACAGACGGTATTTTTATCTTAGTTAATCATTTTTGTTCGATAAGTCACAAGTTTCTAAGTATTTTTCAACTAATTCTTAATCATTTCAACAATAATTATTGATTAAAAACAACCTTTTTTGGCCTGTAAATCGTGAAAAGTTATTATTTCTTCGGCTGCCTGATAAAGTTCATGAATTTCAATAATAATATTTCTAACTCAACATATTTGGTAATTATTCAAACATTTTTTTATCCAAACAATTGTTTTCCTATTAATCGTGAACAGTTTTTTTGAGTTAATGACATAATCAACGAACATTAAGAGTTATATTTTTTTGTCCCGGATATTTTGCAACTTTTTAAACAATTTCCGTGTGTTCAACAAAATTTTCCATTTGGTAAATCGTGTACAGTTATTATTTGGTAAAATGAATAGCGCAGGTAATGAATGCTAAAAGTGATATTTTTTGTAAAAGACATTTTCACTTATTTAAACAATTAATATGACTTGCTCCTCCTCATGGGAAACATGGAGAAAATTATAGTTAAAACAAAATGATTATTGTTTGCACAATTAGAGTATAAGCTCTGACATAAGAAGATACTATATAACAATCGTCATCGTGTAAGAGATTAAGGAAAAAAAAACAAGAATTTTCTCCACCTTACCTGTAAAAAGGCGCAAGTGGATGATTATTATTAATTGTGTACATAATAGCGAAAGTATCTTTCGCAATAAATATCACTCTCAAAATTCAATAACTGCTTCATGAATTCCATAAAAAAGTAACTTTTCAAGATTTGCAGGGGAAAAACATCATTGAAACAAAAAATTATTTTAAAAAAAAAGATGTCATGTCTTTTAAGCAGAATATCAATGTTAGCATTCATCAACTGTTTGAATGATTTCAGAAATTAGTAACCTATTAGGATTCACAGGGAAAAGAATTGTTTAATTAATTGCCAAATATGGTTGAAAAATATATTACCCTCAAAATTCGTTAATTGTGTCATTAATTTCAGAAAATAATACATTTTTACGATTCACAGAGAAAAAATGGTTTGAACCAATAAAAATTGTTCAAATAATTACCAAATATCTTAAAAAAGAAATATTATTCTCAAAATTCATCAACTGTATCACTTATCCTGAAAAATAATAACTTTTCACGATTTCAAGGCGAAAAAAATTGTTCAAACAATTAAAAATTCATTAGAAAATACTCTGAAACTATTCACTTATCGAATACAAATAATTGAGACAAATTTTTTTTTTATATTTTCTTTAGCATGAATTTTTCAAGTGTTATTTTGCATTTTTTGTGGCATTTTCCGGGCAAAATACAAGGGGGTTGTGGGGAGGTTCAAAATCAAACATTACTGCGTGAAAATTATTTTTCAAATATTCCTGAAGATGTGATCAAACTTTAATCCAAACATATTAGTAACAAGTGCTTCTTTTTCGCATTTTTTCGGAAACCTAGCTTTTCCCATTTAAACCCCCATGTTAATTTCTAATGTCCGGGGGCACAAGTTAATGTTGACCGATTAAAAAAAATTAGGGAATTTTTTTTACTGGGTAATGAAAGATTTGTGAGGGGCGAGTCGATCACTAAAAATCAAAAATTGAATTTTAACGGGTATTGATGTGGCGTCCTTTAGTCCCTAATTTCTATTTTCCGATGCGATTTTTGTCTCGCGCACGCCTCTAAATTTTTTATTATAATTCAAGAACCAGTAAACATTCTTACAGATTTTGGGTTCACTTTGAAGCAGAGATTTCAATGTTCATCAGGCCTAACTTGTAATTTTTCACCACCCTTTTCCTAGCTTTTTCCAATAGTTGAAATTGAATCATGAAAATGGGTAAAAATAAAAAATTAGACCGTCTTTCTGAATCATTAACTTAGTCTCTGTATATTGAAAATACATCAAATAGGGCTCATTCGACGCGGAATTTGATATTCATTCTAAAGCTCTTTTATAAATTATTTTATCATATTTTTTCCCGGAGACATCCTGCGCGAAGTGAATGCATGTTTTTAACCTCTAGCTTTCTAGGTGTCCTCATACTCCTGGACGGCACTGCAGATCTTAAATCGTCTTTGGGTTAAGTAGCCCATAAAACTGTACTCGCGAAATAAATTTTATTGAATCGCTATAGAGTTTACATATAACATAAGAGTTTATAAGAGTTTACATATAACATTCGCCACCAATTTGTCCTGATTCCCGTGAAACCATCTTGCGTGCCAAGCATCATCAGAAAGTGTTTATTTCAAGACGCCGTGGATTTAATTTTGCGAGGTCGAAATTATTCTGGTCATGTCATTTCGTCGAGCCTGTCTTCAATGCCAGGGACGTGAGGGATCATTGCATTTTCCTTGTCTGCAGTTAAACCACGTGGACCTTTCCTATACATGCGAGAGGTACATCAGTACCTCTCGCATTTATGAAAGACTAAAAGTTACAACCTGCCTCAATATTTTCGAATGGATTAATATACAAAAGAGATGAGAGACTTGAAGGAGTGAATGCTTCGGATTTACAAAGTTTTTGGCGAATCAGAGTTACGCGGACGGACACCGATTACGAAAGGAACGTCGAGACGCCTTCTGATGCAGCCAAATTCTACTCTAGTCCACGGTTCGAACGCGATTCGAGAAAATATCAAAAGTATTTGAACTTACAATATTGCGCGTGTCAGAAATTTGCATATTTTTGAAAAATGGGTTCATATTAGGACTGTGCAATAGATATGGTCGAATTTTTTTTATATTCAAACGCTTGGGCCAAAAAAGAGTTGTACGCTGGTATCCTTATCACACTATGGTGGTCCAAATTTATGACTGTAAATATTCGAGTTTTGATTTTTCATGATCTTACCCACTCCCCCAAATTTATTCGTTCTCCGGAAAAAAAATTCCATACGTTTTGTATCAAATCGGTTAACATTAACCCGTCCCATTGGGATTTTTTGAATTACCATGGGGTTTTAAATGTCAAAAGCTCGGTTTCGGAGAGAATGGAAAAAGGAAGTAATTCTTATTAAATTTTTATAAATAAAAGTTTAGTTACCTCTTAGGTAATTATCAAGGAATAATTTTGATGCAATAACTTTCAGTTTTGAGCGCCCTTGTATTATGCCCCGGATATGCCCCCACAAATGCAAAACAGCAGTTTGAACCATTATTATTTGTTTAAAAAATTGTTGCCTCCTGTAAATAATAAACAAATCCTATTTCTCAGAATTAATAACACAACTGAAGAGTGTTAAGAGTAATATCCTTTGATAACAATATTTGTTAATTATATAAACAATTTTCATTTGTTTAAACAATTTTTTCCCTGTAAATCATGAAAATTCACTACTTTCTGGAATTAATAACGCATTTAATGCATGCTGAGAGTGATATTTTTTTTAAAAGACAGTTTTTAATTATTTAAACACAAAAAATGTTTTTCTATAGATCGTGAAAATTGTCTTTTTTCTGGAATCAATGACATACCTAACGAATGTTACGAGTGATATTTTGTGTGAAAGACTGTTTGCAATTATTGAAAGAATTGATAATAATTTAAATGCATCTTTCATAGGAAAGGTGCTCTCTAAATTCTCTAAAATGCGTGAACAAGTGAGGAGAAAATTTCAATGAAATATTTACTAATTATTCAAGAAGTTATCAGCATTAAAGATGCCTCTTTATAACTTAATAGAACAAAAAATGATGTTTTGCTGAAATTTTGGCATACCTTTAAAATAAATCTTCAAAATTGAATAATTTTCAATTTTAGATTATTTTGCAATTTAGGAATTTCTAATTCCAAGTCTTCAAAAGAGTAGAATAAGTAAATGAAGATCAGATCCAGTTTTAATACAAAAAATTGCTAAAACACATTGAGTAAACAAATAATTGTAAATGCAAACACTATTGCTTTTTCGTAAAATTATTAATTTGGAAATTTAGCAATGTTCGATTACCGTAAATTGGGGATAAGCCCCAATTTACTTGAAAGGAATGTAACTTGGGACGCGTATCATTTCAATTGAACTGGTATATAATTAAATGGATATCCATGAAAAATAAAAATGTCGATCTAATCGATGATTCAAGTAAAATAAATCGACTCTGTATCCTTTTCATGACCTAAATCGATTAAGCAGTCGTGACTTCATAAACATTTCTAATCTCGAAAAATGGGCCATAAAACATACCGAAAATGCATTCACTAGAATAAGTAAAATGAATCTTCTCCCACTTGATAAACAAACATTGTACGCAATTGCAAGTTTGTCAGATAGAAATAAAATACGAAACTCATCAGCCGTTTAATCTAAACAAAAGTCGCGATCAAAATTAGACCCATCCTAAATTCTCTCTTACCAGTAAGTGCAAAAGCCTCGTTCTGCTTAGAAGGGCCATCCATAAATAATTATGAAAAGCTTTTTTTGGGGGGAGGCGGTTCGGCAAAATGTTACGCTCTGTTACATGAAGGAGAGGTGAAGGAGATAAATTGATACATACATTTACGTAAAATTTTTAACAAATCAAACTGACAGGAAATCCATTTGAAAAGGTTTCTTTAAGGGTTCGGGTCCGGACCCGAACCTTTTAAATTCTTGAGGGTCCAGATCCGAAGCCGGACCCTTTGATTCCCTAAGAGTTCGGGTCTAGACCCTTAGGGTCACATATAAATATAAATAATAATTAAAGATTTAAAAAAATATATAAATATAATTGATAATCATAAATATTAATAAATAATTAGTTATGTAGCTATCAGTAATCTGTTATTATTATGTTACTTTGAGGGCTTCCGTCGTAATAAGGTGTCTTCAAAAGCTATATTCTGCAACTGTGTGTCCTTCTAGTGATTCCTATTTCTGATACTGATTCATTTTGAAGATATTTATATTTGAAAATTCGTCAACTTGTTTAATTTTGAATTCATATAGTCTAAAATAATGAAATTTTGACCATTTTTTTAAATGGGTCATATTGAAGATTTGCAATTGAAGATTCTTTAAATTCTTATGTGATCATTTATAATGATGTAATTTTGAATATTTTTCTTATAGTTCAATTTTGAAGATTTGCAGTAGAAAACTCTTCAAATTTAAAGATTTATCAATCAAAATTCTTAAAATTGTATGATTTTGAAAATCAATAGTCCAAATTTTTAAATTCTACATCCTCCAAAACTTGCATAAGTTTTAATAGTGAGACTTAAGACTTGCATACGTTTTTCATGTGAATTAAAAAATTATAAACTCTTCAATTTAAAGAAATTAAAATTCAAAGTTCTACAATTTTCTACAATAGAATTGAAAATTATTTAATTTTCAAGATATATATTTTAAAGCACTGTCTATTGAAGATTCTTCAACTTTTAACGTGTATAATTTAGTATGATGTAATATTGTGAATATGTATTTTTTTAATATTTTGAGATTCAAGATTTTGAGAATTCTGAGAAGATTTGGAATTGAGAAATACTCATTTTTGAAGATGTATAAATAAAAAATCTTAGATTCGGATGATTTTAAAGATTAAAATTCAATCATGTTCAATTATGAGTCTTCCAACTTGCAGAAATTTCAAATTTAAATTATCAGAATTACAGAATTTTTCATTGTAAAACTTGAAAGTTCCATAATATTTCCTTAGAAATTAAAAAAAAATAGAAACTCTTAAGCTTTAAAGTTTCATAATTTGAAGTTCTACAGTTTTTAAGAATTACTACTGGAAATTATTGAGTCTTGAATATATACAATTAAAAACTATTCAATTTTCAAAAAATATATTTTAACCCTTAAAAGCACGGTGGTATGTTTACTTGCCAAATTTTTTTATTTTTTTATTCCCTCAGTGAATTTTTGATTCCGCATGCTGGGTTTCGAATAAAAAATCATTATTAATTTTTGAGCAAAAAATTTGAAAAGAGCGAAAAGTCTCAATATTCTGATCTTGATTTTTTTACTTCTTTACATCCTAGAGTCGTCAATGGATGCAGCAAAAACTGTTTTAATACATACAAAAAATGTATGCTTGAAAGGGTTAAGGCACTGTCTGGCGTTACGGAAAACTCCGTAATACTAGCCAGTTCCATATTTTAATGATATGTAATTTTGGAACATTTCCTTGGAATAGTTGAATTTTGAAGATTTCAAATTGAAAATTCTTTAATTTAAGTGTTTTGCAGTTTAAGATTCTTTAATTTTCAGGATTTACAATTGAAGATTCATTAATATGGAATGCTTATGGTTCAAAATGATGAGTGTTTAAATTTTTTTAGAAAATGTAGTTCAATTCTGAAGATCTAAAATTCATACTTTTTTAATTTTTGAGATTTGCAATTGATCATTCTTACACCTTTAATCCATCAAAAAGTCACTTTGACATAGAAAACAAGATTTTTGTACATTATTATATTATTAATATTCCAGTGGGCATAAACGTTGATAAATCCTTATTATAACGGTTCAGGAACGTCCTTAGTCAGTCCAAATAACGTTCCTCAAACATTCAATGTTCCAGAGACATTTTAAGGACGTATTTGGAACATAAAACGTTTTGAGAAAACTATTTGGCCTGACTTAGGATGGTTATTGGAACTTTCAAATAACGTCGTTCGACTTTAACGTCGTTCAACAATTATAAAAATTTTGGAATATAATTTTTGAATTGAAAATATACACTAAAAAAACATCAATTAACCCATGCTACAGTGTTATATTTAGATGATATTGTAATATGAAATTATCCTTTTTTATATTTGTTCACATTTTTAGATATGATTTTCAGACAGGTAACACTGTTATATGCGCTGATTTCATTTTATTTCTATTAAATATTTTTGATTCCTAAATGTTATTCTATAATTTAGGGAATCATCAATTTTATTATTATATTTCAGTACCAATACTGAAATGGCTTCACTTCAATTTTTGTCATCCTTTTTATTTCTTCATACTACTGGAAATGGGGTATGGTTGTATTTTCACTTTGTAATTTCACTTTTCATATAATCAAAAGAACGGCTACTGAAAATGTAACAAGGGAGTATTCCTACTTAACCCTAGCTTTTTCTCAGTTATATTATAATAATAATTATTATTATACCATTAGGCCAATTCCCTTGCGGAATAGGCGTGACTCGTTTGGTGAGAAAAGGAGCAAAGTGAGGAAGGAGGTATAGATTTTTTAGATTGATCTAGAATTCTCGTGTTATTTATTTAAATAACACGTCGTTCCGCAACACTGCTCCGACCCAGGTTCCTGATCAATCTCTTTTACGTCATTCACGACATTTACTCTACTGACACTCTTTTAATAAGCAATTTGTCGTCACACTTTTCTGTCCTGGCATACTTGTCGTGCTTCCTTCACGTCCACGCATTTTTCATGCAAGCTCTCGTCTTTCTACGGCTTCTTATGTCTCTTCGAATTAACGTCTCATTCACACATTCTAACCACTTCTGCCTCTGGGCACACTGCCATTTACTTTACCTTGATACACTTGTTTCGTTAGTCGTTCATCTTTCATTTTCTCGACATGCTCGAACCATCTTAACTGATTTCTTTCCAATATTTCAACTTTATCCTTATACTTTTCTTGACAGGTCCATGCTTCGATACCATATAATACAGTCAGTACAAATATAGAATTATGCATTGCCAATTTAGATTTTTTTGATATATTTCTACTTCAAATAAGGGATGCTGCTCTACAGATAACCTTGTTACCCTCGTTAATGCGCCTATCTAACTCCCCATCTATCTTTCCGTCACTAGTGAATAGGCTACCCAGGTAAACGTAGTTATCAACTTCTTCTATTCTCACATCATTGAGGACAATGTTGCACATTGTTTTCTCACCTTTTCCTTCAAACACCATAATTTTTGTTTTATTTGCGATAATTTTGAGTTCTATGTTCTTCATGCTCGTATTCAGTTTACTCAACATTCTTGGCAAATATTAAATTTTTGCATAACATTTTCGTCAGATAAACTATAACCGTTGGTCAAGGAAGCCTGGTTAACGAACCCGTTCTTTCTTTTGGGACCTAAAAATGTGTGCCAAAGTACCGATAACCTTGTTACCCTCCTTTTTGCGCCTGTCTAACTTCCCATCTATCTTTCCGTCACTAGTGAATAGGCTACCCAGATAAACGTACTTATCAACTTGTTCCATTCTCACATTATTGAAGACAATGTTGCACATTGTTTTCTCACCTTTTCCTTCGAACACCATAATTTTTGTTTTATTTGCGTTAATTTTGAGTTCGATGTTCTTCATGCTTGTATTCAGTTTACTCAACATTCTTGGCAAGTCATCAATTGATTCTGCTATAACCAGCTTATCATCTGCGAAAGCTAACCCACGTACCTTCACTTTTCCGAAATCTACACCTTCTTCGTCACTTTCTTAAAGAAATGTCATCACCATTCTTAAACACTTGTCCATAAATATGATAAATAGCCATGCGGACATAATGCATCCTGTTTAACGTCTTGCATAGCATCGAACCAGTGACTCATTTTCCCATTAACCCTTACAATCACTTTCCTGCATGCATATATTATTTTTATTGCTTGTATAAGCCATCCATTGACTCCGTACTCTTTGAGGACTTCCCAAAGTTCCGACTCAGCCCTATCTTTTTTCCAGATAACTTTGAATCTTTTTTTACGCGTCTGTTGTCATTCAGCATCCATTTGGAATATTAAATTTTTGCATAGCATTTTCGTCAGATAAACTATAACCGTTGGTCAAAGAAGCCTGGTTAACGAACCCGTTCTTTCTTTTAGGACCTAAAAATGTGTGCCAAAGCTCGATTTGATCAGTTAATTTTTTCGAGATTTATCGTATTTACTAACGGACGGACAGATGAACGGATGGACAGACAGACAGACAGCCAGACAGACAGACGTCATCGCTAAAACTTGATTTTCGGCTTCACGGAGTCTCAAAACGTGGAGGTCCGTTGAAACACTGAAGTGTAAAATTTCGGACGATTCTAATATTGTCTCAATCAGAAATTGTGTGAATGTAAAAATCTTATTTCGAGAACATAACAAATGAGCTACAACAAAATGTTCGCGCTCTTTTTCTGTGCTAGTGAGACTCAAGATTAATTCTTGACCTATTTTTGCTATATACCTCTCCTCTTTCCCTTAAATCAGTAGTAAAATGGTAGGAAGGGGTGAGACGGAAGGTGGAAATGGCAACCAACGGGTGGCTAAGTGCCATGGACCGCTATCAGTCTTACGAGAGACGTACGCGACGATCGAGACGTATCGATCGAGGATCGACGTCGACGCGACGAGCGAGCCGCGTCCTTGCGTCGACGAGCGCGATGCTTCGAAATAGGGCGAAGCGCGCGCGAATTGGACCAACTCACGTTCTGGTTGGTGGAGAGCTTTGTGACACTCATATAGAATTCTAGACCTTGCTGCCGTGCTTCAGAATTATTAACGCGCCTGTCTGAAAACAATAAATTCGGTCGCCATTTCGCCTCAAATATCCCAATTCCAGTTTCCACCCACCTTTTTGAGGCCAAGTTCGACAATAATGCGTCGCTCGAAAAATCGAGCAAAAAGGGTTGGTTCAGCTTGTGGATTATTGTGATAAAAAAGTGATTCGGAATCGTTTCAGTGAAGAATCGAGGCTGCATTATGGGTAGCAAGTGTTGCAAGTGTGCCAAGAAAACCCATGCGGCAAGGTCCTCTGATGGATCGGGAAACCGGTAGGCTCTGTTCATAGTCAAAAATTCTTTAAAATTCTTTTGGTACATCAATCACAATTTTAAATTCAAAGAGTCTTTTTATAATAAAACTAACTGGTTGAAGTGACTGTTTCAAAAACAAAGTAAGATTCTAGACCAAATGTGAAGTAATATGGTATCCTTTTGATAAACATGATCTATGCTTGATTCTGGAAGCATGTTTTATTACTGTCCTATTTCCTTCAACCTTGCTGAAGATGTTTTTTATATAAATAAATAATTTGATTGAGACAATAAGAAAAACAAATTATACTTGCATTATTTAAATCACAAGATTCCTAGAGAAGTTTGAAATGATGTTGTTGCCCAGTGTCATGTCAGGTATACTGACTGATCTTCCTCTCATACATGAGCTAATGGAGTTTGCCTTTCAGTCCTGTCAAAGATCATCTAAGTCAGTTCAATTTCCACCCTGAAGACATCCTGTTATTTCTTATTTATTTTTTATTTGTTATGTCTCTTGAAGTGCTCGTGTCATAGTGTAATGATGTGTTTGAACCCAAGTTCTATAGCGTGATCTAGAAATATCGCGGGCGAGAGCCTCGTTCTGACGGCTGCGTGCCCTCGTGTATCTGACGTAAGATTTTGCTCGTTCGCGCGGGCTAGATACGTTTTCTGTTTGACGTAACTTTTTAACTTTTTCTAAGATTATGGTTGGAGAAATGAGAAACAAAACTTTCAAATGAGTATACATTTTTTAAATCAAAACATAATAGAATATTCGATCTATAATATGACCATAATATATTTTTATTATATTATCCGGGTTTGCTAGAGATCAGTAAAATCTGGAAAGTCGGGGAATTGAATACTGGTCAGGGAATGTCAACGAATACCCGAAAGAGCCAAGGAATTTTCGATAAACTGAAGTTGAAGTTAATTTAATCATCATATTGAAAATTCAACAATTTTGTTAAACGTTCATTCTTTTTGTTTGAAAATTCAACTTTTGGTTGATGAAGCAACCATTTGGGGAAAAAATTCAAATATTTAGTTGAGAATGAACTTTTTTGCTGAAAATGTGTCTCTTAGGGGTTGAGAATGCAACCATTTTGGCAAAAAATTAAATTTTTTTGTTGGAAATTAACTTTATTGTTGAAAATATATATTTTCGATTGAAAAATTTCACTTTTTTGTAGAAAATTCATCTTTTTGGTGTGTAAATTCAACTTTTTGGAAACAATTTTTTTCATTATTGACTCAAAAATCTTTCCTGGTTGTAGATTCAACTCTTTTGTTGACAATTTGTTTTTTTTTTTTTTGTTCCAAAAGTCATTTCTTATCCTAGAAATTGCATCTTTTTCGATTAAAACTACAACCATTTTGTTGAAAGTTAATCTATGTTCTTTGAGGATTCAACTAATTCTTTAAAAGTGCAGATTTTTTGGTTGATTTCAACTATTTCTTATTTAAAATTGAAATTTTGTTATTAAAATATCAACTACAATATTCGTCGTCGAAAATCCAACTTTTTTTGTTAAAAATTCAACTAACTAAGTGGTTGCAAATTCATCCTATATTTTGTTCAAAATTCATGTTCCTGACAGATAATAATTATTCTTTTTAGTTCAAGATTGATATTTTTGGCTGGAAATTAATTTGGTTAAAAATGTAACTAATCTGTTTATAATTAGTTTCTTTTTACTGAAAATTAATTTTTTCTAATGAAAATTTAACTATTTCATTTTTTGGTTAAAAATTCTTTCCTTTGGTTGAAACTTTGACTATTTTGGTGAAAATGCTACATTTTTGGTGGATAATTAATCTTCTTAGTTCGAAATTAATCTTTTTAATTGAAAATACATTTTACTGGTTGACAATTCAACCATTTTGTTGAAAATTCGTTTTTTGTTAGAAATTTATTTTTTTAACTGAAAATTTAACTATTCTATGTTGGGTTGAAAATTTACCTTTCTCAATTGAAAACTCATGTATTTAGTCAAAAATTTGCCTTTTTTAGAAAATTACGTTTCTATTTGAGGATTCATTATTTCAGTGAAAAATTAATTTTTTTGGTTGAACATTGAACTTAATTGATAATGTTACAAATGCATTTTTGCTAGAAAATTTGTATTTTTTGTTTGAAAATTCATGTTTTTTTTTTGTTTTTTTTTCAAAGTCAATTATTTGGTTGAAAAACAAATTTTTGGGATGGAAATTTGTTATTGTAATTAAAAATGCATTTCTTTGTTGAACATTCCACTATTTGATTGGAAATTTATCTCTTTTTTGTAGATAAAGCAACTTCATGTAGTTTATTGAAAATTCTTTGATATAAATTTACAAACAGATTTTTTTTTGCATTAAGAGTACTGATCTCCTGCTTGTAAGATTGCTTTCATACCTGGCAGGCTAATTTATAATAGCCAGAAAAAGTCAAAAATTGTTATGGGAAAATCAAAAATTGGTCAGGGAAAAGTCAGGGAATTTCGAAATTTAGATTTTGTGACAATCCTATTATAAGAATCAAGAATTTTTTGCAATATTATGAAGCAAATAATTAGACTTTCAATATTAAATCAGCATAAAACCTACATTTTTGACGTTAATGCCTCTATTGACGTTAATCATTATTCAAGTTGACGGAAACAAGTTGGCAGTCGGTCAATATTGCGTATTCAGAAAATATAAATGAATGGGTACATTTTTAGGATTTCGCATCGCCGAACATAAACCTTCATAGTTTCAGTCGGGTGTCCGTCCGTCCGTCGTACTTTTTTCCCTACTCTACCTAATGAATTTAACGATAATTAGCAGATGAGACGCCTTTTTCATTAGTGTTAAGTAACGATGCTGAAAATGTTTTCAAACGTGAATCGGAATTCGAGTATTTCTTGGAAGAAATTGCGCAAGATGAACGTGCCGGCTGAATGAGAGAATTTGGTGGAGTTGGAAGAACAGTGAGGAATAACATAATGACGTTTCGATTGGACCTTTGCCATAAACGCGAGAAGAGACATAATTCAACAAATAAATTATCTAATTTAAAAAATAAATCTTCACTCAAATAAATTTTAGATTAAAAGTATTCATAAATACCCAGCATGCGCAACTATCGAAGATGAATATCACTTCTGTAATCGATGTATAACGTTTTTACAAATTATTTTTCTATTTTTGGTTATATGAAATTTAAATGACGAGGAATTTGTTGAGCCCATGAAAACCCGAAAAATGACAGTAAACTTTTTTATGACCAGGAATTAAAAAAAGCTTTGTGAGAAAAATCTATCCAATCACTTGAAATATCACAAACTTCATATCATATGATATTGTACAATATAACATAAGTTCGATACTAACTTTTTTTACATGCTAAGATCAATTGGTAACTTTTTTAATTATGAAATTATTCAGTTTACAATACGTAATTCTAAAATCATTTACTTAAAAAAATTTCCACTTTAGGTCTTGATTTTGGACGTACATTTTAAGTTTGAAGAATTTTAAAATGAAGTTTTGAAGACTTGAATAATTAATAATTAAAAGCGTTTCAAATAACAAAAATTTTGATCAAAAACGCTTTAGGTTGATCAACTATAAATGTAAATTGATTAATGATTTTTTAAATTAAATTGTTTCAAAATGAACAATTCGCAGATTTAAACGTTAAAAATTGAACTGGTTCAATTCGAAAGTCTTGGTAAATAAAAAAATGTAAGCGTTTGATTGGAACTTTGAAAACTATTTTATATTTTCAAAATATTTTCAAATTGATCCTATCAAAATAACTCAAAGTGCTTAAAGTACCAAAAATGTTAGCCTCTAAAAATGTTCTCCTCTAAAAAAGGTGTCCTCTATTTTTATGAAAAAATTCCCTTTACACGCCTATTTCGACAACAAAACTTTTATATGTTTTCAATTTTGAAACCTCAATCTTTTCCGGTTTTGTCTGTTCTTGACATCCGGATATCAAAAACTGTTAAATTTTTCATTGTTACATATTAGGATTAAATGATTTTATTTTGATCATTCGCAATTATAGTTTTGAATGCGCAATTTTGAAACAGTTTAATTTTTGAAACCTTGAAACTAAAGTTTTTCACTTCAAAAGCCTACATTCAAAAATATTTGATTTCAAGTTTCTTAATTTTTGTAGATTTTTCAATTTCCAATTTCACAATTTTACAATATATTCAATTATTAAAAATCTCATGAAAATTTTCTATTACGTCTTTCAAAATTGCAAATTTTCATATTGAAAGCCTTGATAGTTTTACATTTAATTATTTTATATTTAAATATTCCAAATTGCTTGGTTTCAATTTTAATGGGCTTTAATTTTCTTCATTTTAGATTCAAATATTTCAAATGGTATGGTTTCAGTTTTGAACGTATAAAATTGCCTGGTTAATCAAATTTTTTGAAATCCTAGAATATCGAATCAAAATACTTAATATTTGCACAATTTTTCGTTCAAAGGATTTATGATTAAATAATTTAGAATTAAATATCTCCAGAACTAATTTAAAACAATGCCAAATTAAAACAGTCATTTTTCATGTTCAAGCCTTAAAAAAATTGATTTTTAAAAATTCTGATTTTAAAAGTAGGCATTGAAAATTTAATTATTTTTGATGAGAAAATGTTCCAAAATATTGAATATTTTAAACTTAACTTGTAACAAATCAATATTGGATTGACAGGCTTACAGTTCTGCAATTTCAACAATTGAAATTATTTATAACAATCTTATTTTTTATTCCATTTTTCAAATTTTTAATCTTCAACATTATAACTCAAAATTGTCCTATGTTTACTTGAACATTTCAAAGACTAAATAAATAAATTTTGTGAATATATTTAATTTAAAAACTTGAGGGATGAATAATAATTCTAAATAAAGTATTAAAAATTAAACGATTTGAAATTATAAAGTTAAACATTTTGTTCTTTTAAATAAAAATAGATCAAAATTAAACCACCCGAAATTAGTGCCTCGATAATTGAATAATTTCTTTAATTTTGGATGGTTACAATTTTAGAATTCTGATTTTTCATGTTGAATGCTAAATTTAAAATTTTTACATTTCATAAGTTTAAACTTTGCAGTTGAAATTGGAATGCTTTAATTTTGGAAAATATAAGTAGCATTTCTCAATTTTTTAAATTTTGAACTATTTGAAATTAATTTGGAATAATTGAAAATTTAAAGGGTTTGAGCATAAGAATGTTAAGTAAACTTTTCTTAATTTTTAATATTTTATATTCATGACTTATTATTTCAAAAGTTTTTTTGGAATATCTCCATTCTAAAAGTCTATAATTTAAAAATTTTCCATTTTGAAGGGTGAAAATGATTGTGAATTTATTTTTTGATATGAGAAGAATGTGTCTAATCAATTTCAATGTTGAATTAAATTTTTCGTGTGTTAACAATTTACATGTCCAGAATTTCAGAAGATTTTATTTTGAGAAATGAACGGTTTCTAAAAATTGAATGCCAGTCCCAAGATCTGAGCTGTCAAAGTGGAACATGCAGTTTTTGCAAGGGTAAACGGCGTGCAGTGTAGAGCCTTGGGAATTGATTCTGGAACGAAAAGTGTGGAAAAAATTTTGTTTATTTTTGAGTCCTCTATAAAATGAATTTTTTTTATTGTGAAAAAGCCCTGTTTTACAATTTTGAAATCGATCAAGCCGGTCTCGATCTATCGTGTGCGCCAGTTCGAAGAACGTGTTTTTGAGAAAAAAGCGATTCTTGGGACTGACACTTATCTTTTAAAAACCATTCATTTTGTAGTAAAATTCAATAGACAACAATATCTCTTTAAAATTGCATGTTCCTGCAATTAATTTTTTTTTAATCCACGCGCGAAGTTGAGGCGCTAGAATCCCCATCTATACGAGTAATTTTTAATTTTTAATTGTTTCATAGTTTTAATTAACCAATTGCCAAAATTTTGATCTGAAATCATTCACTTTTGAGATTCTCCAATTAAAAATTGAAAATTTCAACTTTGAATGCTTTGAATTGAAAATAATACAATATCTAGTATGAAATTTTTTAATTTTCAAAGCTTCTGATTTCAAATACTCGTATTTCCAAAACACTTCTATTAGAAATGACACAAGTTCAATTCCTTTTCATTCTATTCGAAATATTGTACTTTTTTCAAAATTGTACCTAATCTAAAATTATTTGATTTGGAACATTTTCAAATAAAAATCGTTCAATTTATTTTTATAATTTCAAATGCTTCAAATTCTATATTATCAATTATTGCTCAACAAATTTTAAACTTGATATTATTTATATTTTGAATGTTAGGAAATAGAAATGCAGAGACGTGAATGAGCGCGTGCA
>CAKNXH010063311.1:209065-228133 GCA_932178445.1 Andricus quercusramuli
TTGTGTGTCATTTTTTTTTCACGAGTAATGAATGGAAATCATGTCAAAAACACTTTTTAGCTCCAGCCAACCCTTACACAATTTAGTGCGGCTAATCACTGTGCTTTCAAGATCAGTAATCTATAACCTAATATAGTCAAAATGATGACCAATAACTATATTTCATACCATTTCAGTGGCCAAATGTATGCAATCATTGGCATATGCTAATCACTAAGCCTTCATGGCCAATCATTGTTTTTTTTGACATCATTGGTAATTTCTTTAAATATAAATCACCTACTACTTAAACGCTTAACTTTATGTAATAATATATTAAATCTTTATAAAATTGATTATCCATCTGTGTATGTTTGAATTTCGTGCGAAACTTGTACTATTTCTCATAAATTACTAAATTGGAAAAATATTGTAAGTGACCAAACACGTCAATTAATTACGTAGAAATGATTTATGAAATTACAGACCTTCTCCTCCATATTGCAAGGATTCGTAAGATTTGGGTAACTCCCACCCTTTCTCACGTTAGATTTTATTTATTTATTTCACTAAATATATCCAGAAAATATCAATCATTTTCATAGTGATTTGAAAGAATTTCAACAGATTTTAAGGTATTGCGAAGAATTACAACATTCTTCCGGAATTTAACGAGATTTCTGAAGCTTTATAGGGATTTCATGGGATTTCAAGGAATTTCAAAAAATTCAAAGGGATTCCAGATTCTTCGTCTGGAAATGATCGACAAGAATCACTTATTTGAAAAAAAAATAAAAAAAATATCATGGGATTTCAAAGGATTTTAAAAGATACTGAAGAATTTTCACAAATTTTGAAGGATGTCACGAAGTTTAATGATACGATGATACTACGAAGATTTAAAGAGATTTGAAGTCATTATATCAGATTTTGAAAGATTTGTGAAGAATTCAAAGAATTTTGAAGGATTATCGTAATAGCTCGAAATTGTTCAGGGAATTGCAAGAAGTTTTACTGATTTTATACTGAATTCTTTTTTTCTTAATTCAACCCGATATCTTCTAGATTTACCGTGAATTCTTAGGCAATTTATCACAGTAAAAACGGAAGTGAATATTTGTTGCGGCTAATTTTCAAGTAGATAAAGTTCAATTTTTTCGCATCGAAACAAAACAAGATTTAATAGAGTTGACATGGTAACCATTTTCCATGTGGAGGGTAAACTTTAGCCTTAAAGTTAATTTTTGTTGCAGGTAAAGTAACTCTGAAATCGATGTAAAGCTTACATTACGTTTTTTCTGTGATCACATTCTTTTCACTTTCCTTTCATTTTTCCAAATTCACTCTAACTTTACTGAAATCAATGGAATATTTCGGATTTCAAAATTTGTTTCCATTTCCTTGAATTTCTATGAATTTCATCAAATTTTTCTCATTTCTTATCTCTCTAAATTCACTTCAATTTTATTTAATTCATTGTTTTTTTTTAATTTCTTGAATTCATCCTAATTTGGTTTAAATTCACCAAGAATTCTTATAAATTTCATCGCATTCTTTTAAACACAAAAGAATATTATTCACTTTTGGTCACTTTTTTGATATAAATACATAGGAATCTTGGCTGTTTATTATATTCATGGATGAGTGTTTAAGAATGGCCCTCTTCGACGAAGAAGGTGTGAATCTCGGGACAGTGAAGGAGCGTGGGTTATCATTTGCAGATGATGAGGTTGTTATGACAGCGTTAGTCAATCAAAGGCTTATAGAGAATGTTGGACAGACTGAATACTAGCATGAGGAACATGATCAGAGGTAAAAATATAACAAATAAAGCTGAAATTCTCATATATAATTCTGCACTTGCACCCATTGTGAAGCACGGTAGCGAGACCTATAAAATACCACCAAGAAAAGGATGAGAGTAAAATTAACGCGTTCAGTATGCAATACCTGCGCAATGTATGCGATAAAACGCTCATGAAGAAAGTCATTAATGAGCAAATTCGCAAGGAATGTGGTGTAGAGGAAACTTCATTTAGCAAGAGTAAAAGAAATTTGTTGAGATGGTTTTGCCATGTTAAAAGAATAAAAGAAGAAAGACTGACGAGACAAGCATATTTAAGTAAAGTAAGTGGTAGCGTATCCAGAGGCAGACCGAGGAAAGAGTGGTAGAAATGTATAAATGAGACCCCAAGTCGAAAATATAGAAGAAGACATAAAAACACAAAAGCTTGCATGATAATATGTATGGACGTAAAGGAAGATAAATTTGTATGCCAGGACAGGAAAGTGTGGTGACAAATAGTTTATAAGAGATATATATGATGAAGAGTGACAGTGGAGTCAGAGACGCATGAAACAACAGACCTTGGATACCTAGTGGGCCCAAGTTGAGAGCTTTACTTGGTAAATGTGATTAGAGTAAAGAGCATGGATCTCACTGTGTGATTATCAGTAAGTTTGCGTATTTTTGTGTGATCTTTGACACATGATGACTTTCTGAAGCTCCTCGCTTAGGGTGATTGCTAGAGAGATTTATCAGAGACCTGGGTCTGAGCAGTACTAGGTAACTAACGTGTTATTGTGCTTCTAAACAGTTCAAATATTTTGATTTGAAATTTTTCAAAAAACCTCTATTATACGTGAAAATGAAAAAATGGCTCCAAAGAAATACAATTGTTTGATTTTCATAAAAAAAACTTGTGAACTATATTTCGAAACTAATTAGAAAAGTAACGATTTTTGTAGTTATTGTTACTGAAAAAATGTAACTAGTTACCCATTCGTTACTTATTCACAAAACTAAGTTCTATTACAAAAAAAATTAGTTACAGTAACTAATTGAAAGAAACTAGTTACTAGCCATCACTATTATTTGCATACATTTTAGAGAAATATACTTAGTGTGTAAAATTATTCCTTACGAAAAATTCCTCTTTCTAATTTTTTAATTTGCTAAATGAAACCTGCTTTGGCTGTTGAAATTACTTTTTATACTGATATATACATATTGTGTACCTATTTGTTTTATTTCTTTTTTATTGTGTAAAATTTCATATTGCATACGTCCAATAAATATAGAGTCAATGAGTCAACGATGTATACTGTAAATCTGATGTACACCTTATATGAATTTTATGAAATTTCATTGAATCTCTTCAAGTCTTCGAAATAAAATTAAAATCCCTTGATATACTAAAAAATGCGTGAAAATACTTTTGCATATCTCTTGAAATTCTCTAAACTCCTTTGAAATCTTTGCAAAATATTTTGAAATCACTTTAAAACTATTAAGAACCCTATAATTATCACCTTAAATCTTTAAAATCCTCTTGAAATCGTTTAAAATCCGCGAAAATACTTTAACATCCATAAAAATCGGTTAAAAACTTTGGAATTCCGTGAAATATTTTGAAATATCGCGAGATCCCTTCATTCTATTAAATCCATTTAAAATTCATCAAAATCTTTTAGATCCGTGGGAACATTCGGAATCTCCCCAAATCCCTTAAAATATTTTCAAATCCACTAAAATCTCTTCAAAGCCCCAAAAACTCCTGAAAGTTTCTTAAAATCCTTTCAAATTTTGAATAAATCTTTATTTTGTATATTTAGAAATCCCTTAAGGCCTTTTGAAATTCCGTTAAATTTATCACCATTACTTAAAATTTCTTAAAATCCGTTAAAATCCTCGGAAATCTTTGCAATTCTTTTAAAATCTTATGAAATTCTGTTATATCCCTTAAAATCTTCGAAATCCAATTGAAGTCCCCTGAAATATTTCAATTCCTTGAAAAATCCCCTAAGCATCCCTTTAAGTCCCCGAAAATTTTTTAATATCTCTAAAAATCGGATAAAATCCTTGAACTTCTGTGAAATATCTCGAAATATTACGAGATCCTTTTAAATCTTTGAAATTTCTTTCAAATTCATCAACATCCCTTTCAAATTCATTGAAATCTTTAAAATCCGTGGGAACCTTTCCAAATCTCTTGGAATCACTTAAAATATTTCAAAATCCATTTTAATCTTTTGAAAGCCATACAAATTCCTCGAAATACCTTAAAATCCTTCAAAATATTAGGAAGTTTTTGAAATTCCGTTTAATCTTTTAAAATCTGACGAAATCCTCTGAGAATCTGTAGATAGACTTTGGAATCTTGAAAAAAAATGTGAATCCTTTGATATCCAATGAAATTATCAAAACCGCTTTGGAGTCCTCAAAATCTGTCAAAATCCTTCAAAACCCCTTAAAATTCTTTCAAATCCTCGCAAATTTTTCATATTCTAATGAATTTTGTAAATATATTTGGCTATTTCTTGAAATCCTTTTAAATCTTTTGAAATCTCATGACTTTTTTTGACATATTTTGAAATCCCTTGAAATTTTGTGAAATATCTTGAAATCCTTTAATTCACCCTGAAAAGCTTTAAAAATCTCGTCATATTCCGTGAAAATTTTGTAAATCTTTGAAACACCTTAAAATCTCTTGATTTATGAAAATCTCTCAAATCTTTTAAAGTTCTTCGAAATTTCATTTACCGTGAAAAGAATCAACATATTTAGTAGAAATATAAAATCTTACGTAAGAAGGGAGAGGGTCTAAAATTTGCAAACCTATCCTCAATTAATTAATGGATGCTTACTTATCTGTCTCATTAAATTATCTTACAGGTATCCTGGCACAGAAACGACGAACCAGTTCAAATTGGTTCAACTTCAAGATTCTCATTCGTTCACGAAGGAAACTTTTATTGCGTTGATGTAGCTCCTGTAACAGTTGGTGATGAAGGTCACTGGACCTGTATGGTTGAAAATCATTATGGCAGATCATCTTGCACGTCCCACCTATCAGTAATCGGTAAACTGAACATCTAATTTGTTATTTACTTATTTGCAGATTTACAACATAAAAAATCCACTTTTTTGACTATTTGGTTTGGATTTTAGTTCCAAAAGCCTACAAGAAACCGGAATTCGTTGGAGAGCTTCGCGCCCTGCTCACGGAAACTGGAACAGTTTCGTTAGAATGTAAGGTTGTCGGGGTACCAACACCATTGTTAAAATGGTTCAAAGACGGGAAGGAAATAAAGGCAGGCGATGTTTTTGCACTTACTGCGAATCCAGACGATCCTACATCTTTAGGAACCTACACATGCGAAGCCGTAAATTGTATGGGTACAGCATGTTCTTCATCACGGGTAGGACAGTTTGAATTAATTAATTTAAATTCGTGGTCAGTTGCCTAAAGAACAATTCTAATCATTTCTGTGAGTCCAGGTCCACGTGATGGGAAAAGGTAGCAGAGAGGGGTCACTGAGACCAGCAGATTCCTTGACACCTTCAGGACCTCCTCCAGTCTTTAAACAAATTTTGCAAGATGAAGCCTGCAAGATTGGCGAATCGCTTTTATTATCCTGTAAAGGTAAGAGGCCGTGCATGAGACACGTTACCAAATTTGGCCTATTACTGACTCCCCTGCGAGTCAACCGTTGATATAGATAAACTTTAACCAAATGCTTAAATTTTCAAGCGAAAAAAAATGAATTTTTTCGAATACATTTGATCAGTTTGAAGATGTGGAAATTCACTTAAATTCAGTTTCAAGATTTGAGATCAATCCAACAATTCAATTTTCAGCATAAATCTTAATTTTCAAACATGGAAGATGCAGTTGCAATCCAAAAGCACGAGTTTTTGACAAAACAGTTTAATTCCCGAGATAAAAAGATGACTTTGGCAAAATAATTGAATTTTTAACAGAGCGATTCAATTTTTAACAAAATTGTTGAAGTATCAAGCTACCGAAATGTATTTTCAACCAAAGGGTCGAATTTTCGAACAGAAACAATTAAAATTAAACCAAAAACAGTTGAATTTTCAAAAAAATAGTTTAATTCACAAGCTAAAAAGACGAATTTTTTCTGAAAACAGTTTTTTCTCCGATTAGAAATGAATTCTCATTCCAAAGGGATGAACTTTCTATTCGAAAACACGAATGCTCAATAAAACAGTTCAATTTTCAACCTTAAAATATGCCTTTTCAACCATATGGTCAAATTTTCAAACAAAAAGGATTAAATTTGAACCAAAACAGTTGTGTTTCTACGAAATAGTTGAATTTTCTACATAAAATCATAACTTTGAAAAATAATTGAATTAAAAAAAGAATCCAATTTTTATCAATCTAGTTGAATATTCAACCTACATAGATACATTTTTAACCAAGTGGTCGAATTTTTGAAACAAAAAAGATTTGAATTCAACTAAAAATAGTTGCGTTTTCACCCAATTATGTAGTTGAATTTTCAAGCTAAGAACAAATCAATTTTCAACAAAAAAATGAACCGTTGAATTTTCAGTTTGAAAATCAATTTTTAATTAAATGAAAAAAATTTCAAGCAGTTCAATAAAACTAAAAACGACGAACTTTTGAAAAACGAGTCCATAAATAGAATGGTTAATTTTCAGATAAAAATATTAATTGAAAAACAAAACAAATTTCCAATCATAGATGAATCTTGAAAAAAATGAAATTTTAACAAAGTATTTCAATCATATAGTTGAATTTTCAACCACAAAAGATGAATTTTTTACCAAATAGTTGAAGTTTTAACAACAATAAAATATATTTTGTACAAAGAAGTTCATTTTCATCCAAATAGTTTAATTTTCCACCATATTGTGGAATTTTCAAGCTCAAAAGACGAATTTTCTACAATGCAGTTGAATTTTCTACCCGAAAATATGAATATTTATCAAGAAAGTTAATTCACAACCAAAAAGTTGATTTTTCAATTGAAATGATGTATCTTTTACCAAAGGAAAAAAGTGCGAAGTAGCTCAACTCTGAACCAAGTAGTTCGCTTTCAACCAAAAAAGATGAATTCTTAACGCAATATGTAATAGTTGATATTTCGACCATAAAATGTTTCTATTTGAAATTAATTTTTAACTAGAAAAGAAGATTAATTTTATACCGGAAAACAAAGAATTTTCAACGAAATACATGATAGTAGACCGAATCCATTTCAAATCAGGTAGGGTTCTATGTTTGAAATCGCAGAATCTCTCGGGAACGAAATATGTTGTTTTTAGAGGAAATTAGGCGACAAGTGTATCTTCGATTTGCAAAAAAAAATCTAAAAAGTTATGTGCATTTGCACTTTTTACTTTGTTCTTAAAAAAACTCGAGATTTTTTCTTCAAACCTCTATAACTTTGGACCTAATCGAGATATTTATTATTTTATTTTTGATTCTAATATCGTTTATCGCCTTCCTTCAAAATCCGTTGAAAACCTGAGAACAGGTTTAAAATTAACAAAATGGAAGTGGTTTTCCTAAGAACAATAAAAATCGATTTTCTGAAAAAAGTCGTTAAATTTTTTGCCAATTTTTTTTGAACCTATACCTCGACAATGAAGATAATTTAAAAATAATAATTCAAAAATAGTTTAGCCCGCATGATGCTGATAGGATACCTTCCATCTATTAGTAGTATTTTTTTTTGAAATATTCAGCAGAATAAGAAGAGTGGGGTTCTCAAGAAAATCTTTTCCATTTTTTTCTTCAAATTTTAAAAACACAAAAAAAATTTTTTCTGGAATACCCCACCACGGAAAAACAAGAAAAAGGGGAAGGTTCTTGAAAACAGAAGGAAAAAGAAAAAATAGGGGAATAGTGGAAGGAGTGTCGAATATGAAATAGGAAAGTGATTTTCAAATTTATCAAGTTATTATTGAACTGGACAATTGCAAGGCCATCTTTTGTCAAATTGAAAATTTTTTGTGATATTAATCATCAGGACGCGCTGATGAAACTATAGAATCTACAGTTCAATAACTTGAATAGAAGGATCATTCATTGAATATAATCAATAATTTATTTTTCAGTTCAAGTACCCCCATGGCCAAAAGAGATAACATGGTACAATACAGAAGGTCGAGTCGAATTGGGCGAAAAGTATCGAATAATGGAAGATGGTTTAGGAGGTTACTCGATCGAAATTGATCCTGCGGAAGCCATGGATGAGGGAGAGTGGAAGTGTGTTGCAACGAGTACCGAAAATGTAAAGCAATTTACGACGTGTTACGTCGCTATGTCCAGTAAGAAATCTCTTCTTCAGAGTAAAAAATGATTATTGTGAAGCGTGAGAACTTTTATGATAATTTTGATATTTTGCATTGGCAGTTCCAAAGAATTATCGAAAACCTCGTTTCATGGAGAGTCTGAAGGCAATCTTGACAGAAGAGGGTTTAGTCTCCTTTGAGTGCAAGGTTGTTGGGTTTCCCACACCTGTATTACGATGGTTCAAAGACAGTCAAGAACTCAAGCCCGGAGACGTTTATCAACTAACCGGGACCAATTCGTTAGGTATTTTCAATTCAAAATGTTCTTTTTTTAGTTCTTCAAGTTACATATTTACACATTACTCTTTTACTATTCTTATTTTAAAGGTTCTTATTGCTGCATCGCGAGAAACTGTATGGGTGAAACCAAAAGTACTGCGGAATTAACAGTTGAGGACATCCAAAATCAACTGAACGATGAAGAAAGGCTTCAACTTGTGACAACGAATCAACCACCGAAATTTATTAGAGGCCTTAGAAGTTGCGAAGCCAGGATCAATGACAATTTCAAATTTTCGGTACAAGGTAAGAATTAGCTTGAAAATATTTTCTATATTTTCCGGGAGAAGTTGATAAGTTACATAAAATATAATCTGTTCAAATAGTTAATATCATACCCGAACCAAGTCTCTCTTGGTACCGTGATGATTCGCCAGTAGATGATAATGATAAGTACAGAATAGAAAGAGAGAATTTGGGAACGTGTCACCTCGAAGTGCAAAGGCTTGAGTTTGTCGATCAAGTAAGCATTTTCCAACCATGAAACACTTTTTATTTAATAAATTATTACATCATAATACAAATTTTTCTCTTATGATTTCATACATAGGCTGAATGGAAATGTGTAGCCAGTAACGATTTCGGTCACAGTGTTACGTCTTGCTTCCTAAAGCTCATCATTCCAAAACACTACAAGACACCTAAATTCCTAGAAAGCTTGCGAGCTATTTTATCAGAAGGGGGTTCAGTCAACCTTGAGTGCAAAGTGATAGGAGTGCCTCAACCAGTTTTGAAGTGGTATAAAGATGGTGCCGAGTTAAAACCAGGAGACATCCACAGGATAATATCTGGGCAAGATGGTACCTGTTGTCTTGGTACGTACACCTGCGAAGCTACAAATTGCATGGGCAGTGTCAGAAGTTCTGCATCACTTCTTGGATTTGAAGATCGAGTGACTACTTCAACTGGAGTAGCGGATGCGTCTCTACCCTTTTCGGCATTGAATCATGATGATGAATTAGCTCGTCATCTTTCCTTATCAACTATCCACGAAGAAAGAACTTCACAGTTGCACGATACTCTTCAAACAGATCAGTCAGTTACTTTGGATGATCGCGGTGAGGTCTCTTTCAGTTTCGATGGCAAGGAAGTTTCGGTCAGCTTGTATGAGACACCGGATCTCACTGAAGAAGAGGCTATTCAGATTGTCGAGATGTACGCTGATCAGTTATCAGAACAAGTTACAGAACACAATGTGATTGAACTACCGCCAATGAGATTCATGAAAGAGACTTCGACATCAGGAAATCTGCTGATGGAAGCAGTTGTGATTGATGTATCACCTGACTATTTCGTCACTATGGAAGACGGAGATGATCTTCGAACAGAAGCTGATGTAGAAGACATGTCAATTGTAGATGATCCAGTTAATCATACACTTTCTCTATCTTCATCACTTCCTCACGAGTCTCGAGTTGAGATTAGCTTAATAGAAGAAGACAGACCACCAATTAAGCCTCCAAGAAGAAAATCAGGCAGTATCGCTTCAAAGAGCGAACGCAGTGAGAAGAGTGATAAGAAGTTACAGGAATCTGAAAGCTATCATAGTGCAGAAGAACCCTTGAATGGTGCTATCTCACCCCAGAGAAGAGATGATCTGGACATGGACATAGATGCTAATAGCGAAGCATTCGATGATGCACTTTTCTCTGCTCGTTCTCGAGCTGAAAGTAATTTGATTGAGAATCAGCTAGATGATTTCAGTGGCGAAAAGAATGGTTCGAGTCTTGAGCGTGTAGACTCATCATTCATTTCTGCAGTTACGAGTGGAGCAATTAAAAAAAGGAGTAACAGAATGAAACGATCGTTGGGCGAGAAAGGTAATTCCCAGGAATCCACAAACGAAGAAAGTAAGAGAATGAGGCGAAGCGAATCCGAAGAGTCTGGTATGGCTATAAAGATTGAAAAATCCCAGACTGATGACGAGTCCGAGAAATCTTCCTTAATGAGCAATAAGGATATGATTTTGAATATTTCTAGGCAACTTTCTGAACCTGTTTTATTAATTCGAGACGCTTTGGTCGATTTTGATTCTCTTTTGTCTCTAGCGGAATGTAGTTATGAAGAGCAAGATGCATTTATTTCAGAAAATTTTGTGCTTCCCCTTCAAACATTGTGTGAGCAACTTAGCGAGATAGAAGTTAAAACTTTAAAAAATGCTGGAAAACGAACTCTGACACAAAAGGCAAGAATCGCTATATTGGAAACAATAGGTGGACCAACAGAAGAATTACTTCGTGGTATTGAGATAATGAAGCGCAGGGGAAGTGCAGACGTTCTTAAAACTGATCCTGTTATTTTGGAACCCTTGGTTGATCCAGTGGATGAGATATTACTCGGGTTAACAAAAATAGAATATGAACTATCAGGTAATTCAAGGGCTCAAAAACCGATCATGCTTGAACGCATGATTCGGACGATTTCTTGGCTAGGGCGACATGTTGAGAGGGCTGATGCTTCATCAGTTATGATAAATCCTCTGAAGGCAATTTATGAAACATTAGATTCTTTCGTCAATAAAATTACGTTAAATCCTCTGAATGGTACTTGGACTGAGAATATGGATGCTGTTCTTGTTGAATCTTTGTGCAGACCTTTAGAGGATTTGGCTCGCACATCCACTGACTTTTTGGATGATGACACTTCTATAAACCCTGATTTAGCAAAAAGACTTTCCGAACCATTTGCAGAGTTATTTACAAGGCTTGAAACGTTAGTGGTTGCATTAGAGGGTTACGAAACTGATCATCGGACCGAATTTGTATTGGCACTTAAATCTTCTTTAGTCGGAGCAGCAGAAGCATTAACCCGACTCAGTGAAGAATGTATCGCGTTAGAGGAATCAAGAAGTCTATCTGAAGTGATTTTGGATCCTTTAATTGACGTCCAATCCTCGATCAATTCAACATTGCGTGTTATCGAAGAACCAAGATCTGACGAAGAAATGAAAATATCTCAGGTGCTACGATCATCAGAATTGGCTATGAGCTTGGCAGAGTTAAGACAAGCTTTGTCAACTGTTGCTCACACAGCTACAACTTTAAAAGAAGAAGAAACAATTGAAGCATTAACAGATTTACGAGAACCTTTATTCGATCTGCAGCTTGCACTTTCATCAGAATGTCTTGTAGAAGAAATACCCATAATGAATAGTATTATTTCACCATTGAATGCAGTGAAGATTATCTTCTCAACTGCTCTTAGATACGTTCATGGAAAAGAAGTTACAAACTCTATAAATCCAATTTTGCAAATGTTAGAAGAAATGCAGGAGCAAATTCCGATGGTTGTTGAACAGCTTATGTTAATGGAAATTCATGCAAAGGAAGGTTCTTTAGAGAAAGAGGAACCTGATAGAAGAAAAGTTCTCACGGAGATTTTAGAAACTTTAGAAGTGGCTAATCAACTAAACACAATTTACTTTGACTTTTCGTCTGTACTTGAAGAACAGGAACGAAGCTTTGGAAGATCAGCTTTAAGTAGCTCCAGATTTGCCTCGCGATTATTGGAAGTGAGAGAAAGTGTAGGGTCAGCGACAGTGGCTCTTGGCAATCTTCCCATAAAGATATCACTAAACGACGATGACATAATTAACGAGTTGGCTCATCTAACTGCACCTTTGATAAATCTGCAAAAGGAACTAAATGAAAAGCACAATGCCTTAGAAAAGCAAATATTGAAAGGTGTAGCAACACCAATTAGCAGGTTGAAAATGGTGATTGAGAGTGTTGCTGAAAGCATCTATAGACCAGAAAAAGTCATGTTAGTTTTAGGATTATTGGGAGACATTGACGAAAGTATAAATATATTGGATAGCCAGGAATATTTCTCTGAAATTCAAGTAGAAACTCTTCATGAGTCGCAGACAAAAGCTCTTCAAATGAGTGAAGGAGTCATTCTTGAAAGGGCTGAACAAAGTGTTTCAGAATCTGAATTGATCTCCCAAAAATATTCAGAAATACCTCAAGAATTTGAAATCATGGGAGAGAATGAAAGCGATAACCAAAAATTCGTTGAACTACATAAGAGTCATGAGAGAGAAGGTCTTTTAAGTACAGATGGGGCTCATGTTTCAGAAGGCACAATCATACTGAGAGTGGAGAAAGAAGAAAAATCAATGGATTTTGAAGAAACTGCTATAAATACAGACCTAATTGGGAAAGATAATTCAAAAGAAATCAGTGAAACTTTATTAACAAGTGAGAAAGCTAAAGTTACAGACTCATCAGGTGTTTCAGGAATAGAAAAACTGGATAAAGCTGAGGAATTCGAAGTAATGGAAAGTTTGGAAACAGGTAAAAGTGAAGATAGTCAACTTTTAGATGAATCATCTGCAGTAGCTGTAATATCAGCAGAGGAGGATAACATTCAAGTGAGCAGAGACGAACAGCAAGTAATTGAAGGTCTCTTAGCTACAGAAAAATCTCAAGTTGCGGAAGCTCAAAAAGTGTTGGAAATGGCGAAATCAGAAGAAGCTATGGATTTTGAAGAAGCGGAAATAAATAAGGATCTAAATGCGAAAGATAATTTGCAAAAAATTAGTGAAACTACATCAGTGACTGAAAAAACTAAAATTACAGAATCTCCAAATGTTTTAGAAATAGGAAAAGCTAATCAAGTTGAGGAATTTCAAAAAGCAAGAAGTTCAGAAGCAGAGAAAAGTATAGGTGCACCAGTTATTTTACAACAATTCTCTGAAGAAGAAACAAAAGCAGTGGCAGAACTTATAAATCAAGCAGACGTTTCAAACATGACCCTGGTTGAAGAAGCAACTAAACTTGACGGAGCAAAAATTATACCAGGAAGGACTGATCAAATTGAAGTTAATAAAGAAGCGCAAGAAGTTGCTGCCGGAACGGCCGTTTCGGAAGCCCCTTCAGCTTTTAATATTGGCGAAGTAAAGGAAACTTCAGAATTTGAAGAAGTAAATACTGCTACCAATAATAGTCCCGAGATTCAAGATATGAGCGAAAAATTTGCTGACTCTTTATTAGATAAAGAGAATATGGATGTTTCAGAAATGCCACAGGTATTACAATCCGTCGGTGAAGCCGACTCCATTAGTAACGTGACAGAAACTCAAAAATTAGAAGAAAAAAAAATCGGTGAGGCTTTCCAAATCGAAGAAAAGCAAGAAGTTAGTTGTTCAGATTCTACTATAATTTCAGAAAGACCAGAAGTATATCAAATAGCGGCAATAGAAGGCACTTTCCAGTTAGAAGAAGAAGCCACAGAAATAGGAAGGCTAAACGAAAACATAGATAAGCTGAAAGAATTAGAGGAAGCCAAAAAAGTAGATGCGGCTCAAACTTCAGAAAAACCGAAAGTGTTTCAAATGGGAGAGTTAGGAGAATCTGCAGGATTAGATGATTCAACACTTGATCTTGATGAACTTGTGGTAGATAAGAACATATTAAAAGCTAATTTACAAGAAAGTAAGGAAAGTGGGAAGATTGATATCACAGAACACAAAGTTCTTAAAATGGGGAAGGTTGAAGAAATATCTCGCATTGAAGAAGTTGCAGGAATAAAAGAGAGCAGTGCAACTGAAGAAGATGCAATAGAAGTTTTAGAAACATCAGGGCTTCTACTTGCAGCAGAACAAGTTGAAAATTTCGACGATTCAATGGTAGAAACTTTGAAAGAAACTAAGGACATAACTAATCTTAAATTACAAGAATCAAGAGAACTTGCAAATGCTGAGTCTGCGACAATGATGGATGCACCTCAAATTTTTCATAAAGAGGATGTGACAGAATTTGTGCAAATGGATCAATTGACGGAATTTATGGACGAGTGTCTCGTTGAGAAAGAAACTGGCAATGCTACCGATATGGCTTCTATGGAAGGAACGATTAATGTTCTAGATGCTCCAGTTATTTTGCAAATGGCTGAAGCTGAAGTTGTTTCCATACTTTCAGAGGAGTTATCAGGCATGGATGGTGAAAATATTGATAGAGGATCTCTACATGAAATAGTTGATAAATCAGAAACTGACGAAAGTGACAAAATCCTTAAAATCTCAGAACCATCAGAAGTTTTAAAAATGGCAAAAGTAGAAGAAAGTACTGCTTATGAAGAAACATCAAGAGAGGGTTTCGAAATATCAGAAGCTATGCAAACAGATGCCTCAACTGAAAAAATTTCAGAATTATTGAAATTAGGAAAATCCGGAGAAGAGATACAATTTGGAGAAGTAGCAGATGAAGTTGCAGTAGCTACAGAGAGTGAAATATCGAATATTGAAGTATCAGAAGAATGTGTACAGGCAAGATTAGCTAAAGTATCCGAAAAACCAAAAGTGCTGACACTTGAAGAAGCTGAAGTTATGCAAGTTGAAGAATCAGCATCAGAAACTAAAACTTTGGAGAAAGGTGAAGATGTAATCGAAAGTAATTTGCAAGAAGTAATAGAATCTGTAGAAATGGGTACAGTTGACATCAATAATAGACCAGACGTGTTGGGAAGGGCAGAAGCTGGAGAACTTATGGATTTGAATGAAACAGCAGAGATTGGAGAAACAAAAGATAATTTTAAAATTAGTGCACAGGAATCAACAGGACATAATCGGGTAACGGAAAAAGCAGTAGAAAAAATGCAAATAGCTGAGATGAAAACACCTAAGGAAAAATTCAAGAATGAAGCAGAAAGTAAGGAAGAAAAAAAGCTGGTTCACAAAGAACTTCCAACTAAATTAGCTCATGCTCTCGAAGGAGTTAAACAACAAATAACTAATATCGTAGAAGAGTTTGAACAGAGGGCTGTAACAACTCCACTGCTGCAAGTTTCACATTTGGCTGCAGCTACAGAGATGTTGAGGAGGTCTGTTCTTCAAGTCCACGCGAATGTTTCAAAGCATGCACTAAAAATTTCAGATATATCTACTGAATCCTGTTCAGCAGAAACATCATGCGACAAGGAAACACTTATTGCTGATTTAATGGAAATGTTAGATCCGTTAATTAAAGTTAGCGAAGCATTATCAGTGACCCAGGAATATCGGTCACCAGAGCTCCGACTCCTGAATCGGTTAAATCAACCAATACAGGCTATTAAACAAAATATTGTGAATTTAGTTATGGAATCCACTTCAAATGAGTTAGAAGGTTCGTCATCGTATGAAGCAAATAGCCTAGAGCCTATGGTTCAAGCATTGCAAAATATTGAAAATGAAATTCCTCTCGCTCTTAGTGAAGTAAACTCCAGACAGGAAATTGTGAGTGTTCTGCACAACGTGTTAAGGCCGCTGGAAGTTGTTCGAGAAAGGATGAATGAACTTGACATTTCTGCAGAACGTACCCTTGAAACGGATGTTGCAAATATTCTTGTGGGACCAACCAATTATTTTACACGAATACTTGGTGACCTACTGAAGCAATGTGAAGCTTCAGATCATTCAGAAGAGCGGATTAGAGATGCTGTGCTCAACCTACATGGTTTAGTAGAACCTCTTTTTGAATTTCATAGTTCTCTTTCTGTAATTCGAAGCAGTCGTCGGAGTTCGGTGGTTGAAACAGCCTTATTGGAAGAAAGAAAAAATGTTATTCTGCGTTCAGTTGAAGGTTTAAAAACTGCTCTTACTGAAATAATAGAAGCAGTAGAAACAAAGCATAGGGACGATGAGAATGATCTTGCAGAGACTCTGCTGGATTCATTGATGACTTTAAATGAAGCGATGTCTTCTGTACAACGGCATGTCCGGTAAGTAAGCTTATCTAGAGAATTATTTACAGTTTTTAAATTAATTTGGGTTCATATTTTTTGTCTCATTTCAGCAAAGCAGAGTACAGTCCAAGAACAAGTTGCATAGGTACACTTCAAGCAAGGATCAGTTCTTCAGTAAATAAACTAGTATCCACAATTGTTACTGTTGAAGATCAGCTGGATCAAAATACGAGGGATGTATTATCAAATCCTCTAGAAACTTTACGAAAGCAACTCCAAATAACGGACACTCAGGTGCATCAAACTTTGGATCAACCTCTAGATGAAGAGGCAATTGTCGAAGGTTTTCTCTATCCAGCTAATCGACTTCTTTTTGCTTTGAATGCATTAAAAGAAAGTCAGCAAAGTGGAACACATCAAATAGCAGACAGTTCTTTGAAATTATTGAAATCCTTGGGAGAGTCTGTATCAGAGTTTGAGTTATCTTTGTCTAGTTTGCATAATGAACTTGTAAATGAGGATGTAGGCGATCAGTTATCAACTGTTGAAACATTGAGAGCTGTACTAGTTCCATTGCACAGTATACGAAACGCTATAATATGTCTCATTAAAGGAAGCAAAAGAGAGAGAAAAATATCAAAAACTGAAACTTTACAGAATCGAGAAGTGCGTGAGCAAGCAGAAAATAAAAACACAGACGAGCAGAAAGTAAATGTGGAGGATTGCCAGCAGCAGCAATCAAAAGATTCCAAGCAAGGCGTTCCAACTGTGCTTACTACTGTTGAAACAATTATCGACGAATGCATTGAAATTTCTAGGCGGCAAACTGAATGCTTGACATTAGTTGAATCTGCAAAGGCTTTCCCAAAGACTGGGGTGGAAGAAAATCAGCAAACTATTAATATAAAGCAAACAGCTACGCTTCAAGGCGAAGAAAGAAAGCCAAAGGGGGTAAACATGAAGGAAGAGACAAATGATATAGAAGAGGTGACAGCTCGTCCACTGGAAGAACTTATAGAGGCTATTGTTGAATTTCCTGTAAAATCAGGAGGGGAAGGAGATACTGAATATTTGCAAATGGAGCCTGAAAGGAAACGTTCACCTTTTGTAAAAAGTACCAGTCCTGATCGTGAGTTAACAGAACCTTTTGAAGCAGCTGATCGGGAACCTATGTCAGTTGGAATAGCTAATTCATTACCTACATCTGTCGAAGCTTTACAAATGGAAAGAGTAGATGCCTATGAGTCAGTGTCACCGTTTCAATTAGACAGGAAAGAAAGTGTTATCGCTTTCTGGTCAATGGTTGATGGACCATTAGATGCCTTGAAGGAATCAATTGCCACAATTATTGACGAGCAAAACAATATAGAACAGGCTGATGATATTGGTAAGGCAAGAGGTAAACATGGAATGGCTTTGCAAACTATTGTTGTTCAGCAACTTACAGAATTACAAGAATCAATTGCAGCTATTCAACAACTAACTTCTGCAGAAGCAGATGACTCTGATGAAATTTCATGGCAAGAGGAGACTCTTCCTGCATTACAAAATCTAGCTCGCTCATTGGAAGAGTTAGGAGAAAATTTACCTGTAATTGCTAGTCAACAGTTAAATCTGAATGAAGAATCAACAACAGTTGATCTTTCGACAGACAACTCAGTTGCAACTACTTTGAGAGTATTAGTTAAACCACTTCAAGAATTAAGAGAGAGTCTTGCTGTTCTTGTGGAAGGCCATGTGCTTTTAGAACCAGAAGCAGATAGTGGAATGGATGAATTTCTGACAATGAAACATGAGGTAACTGAACCAATATCTGTTGAAGATTCTGAGAAATTTATGGCAGTTGCTACGATAAGCGACGTACAAAGTGAAGAGGATAGAGAAACTTGTGAGGAACAAGTCCAGGTACTAAAACACGAAGAAACACAAAAACAAATTAAGGAAAGTGAAGAAGTTGATATTGAGAACAAAGAAAATAAAGCGAAAGAACCGTCAAAAATAAATGAAATTGAAGGAAAGGAAATAAAAGGGGAAAAATGTGAAAAGACTAAACAAGAAGAGCAATGGAATAACGATGAAATAGATCATATGAAAAAAGACGAAGCAGCACAAAATCAGAAAGAAGAAGAATTTCAGAAAAACGAAGTACAGCGAATGAAAAAAGAAGAAGCCGAGCGAATAGAAACAGAAGAAGCAGAAAAATTGATAATAGAAGAACCTGAACAGAAGCAGAAAGAAGAAGAGGTAGAACAGGAAGCAGAAGAACCAATGAAGGAAGATGTATCTGAGAAAAATAAGGAAGAAAAGGAGGAATTGAAGAAGAAAGAAGAAGAGCAATTCAAGAAAGATGAAGCAGAACATCAGAAAAATGAGGAAGTTGAAAATGAACAACAAGATAAGGATTTACGCAAGGAGAAAGGGGAAGTATACAGACTGGAGACGGAGGAAGAGGAAAGTTCAAAAATTGTAATGGCTGAACAGAAACAAAAGAAGGTAGTGGCAGCTAAGGAAAAAGAGGAAAAAGAACAAGAAAAAAAAGCAGAAGCAGAAAGATTAAAAAGAGAAGGAGAAGAAAAGAATGAGAAGGAAGCAGTAGCACTGGAAAAGAAAGAAAAAGATGTAGTAGCACTGGAAGAGAAAGAAGATGAGCGATTGAAGAAAAAGGAAGCGGAACTTTCGACAAAGGAAGATGTGGAAAGGAAGCAAAAAGAGGTACAGACACTGAAAAAGAAGGAAGAAGAAGAGCGATTGAATGAAGAGGCACAATTGAAGAAGGAAAACGCTGAAGCGATACAAAAAGAAGTTGCAGACAAAAAGAAAGAAGGAGAAGAACAAGAACAAATGAAGGGAGAGGAAGCAGATCGTTTGGAAAGGGAAAAAACTGAAAAGAAACAACAAGAGGAAGAGAACGAAGCACTTAAAAAGAAGGAGGAAGAAGAGCAATTCAGGAAAGAGGAAACTGAACGGAAGAAGAAGGAAGAAGAGGAACTTAGGAATAGAGAGGAAGAAGAGCG
>CAKNXH010063312.1:8590-24545 GCA_932178445.1 Andricus quercusramuli
GGCGTACAACGCGGGCAAAAATAAACATAGATAACGGCATAACTACCCCATTGACACCAGATGAAGTCGAGGAAATTCCAGTAGGCCTCTTTTACCGCATCGCAACTTATTTCAGAATCGAGCATGTAAATCACAGTGACAGGTAAGTTACTATGTCAGTCACTACAGTTGCTTCCTTAAATAGAAATACTACATAAGCTGCTTCCTTTAAAAAATGAAAACCGAGAACCCACGGGCTTCTGAATTCATCACATCTTTCGAAATTCCTTTTAATTTACTTTGAATTCTGCAAAATTTGTTTGAAAACCACTAAACCTGATGGGTCTTTTTAGGATTATCTTTTTTTTTTTTTTAATTCATCTTGAAGAATTTAAACCAACCTCGAATTCTTATGGGTTTCATGCCATTCTTATTAGAATTTGAAAATTTGGTTCTATTTATTTGATTTAATTTTATGTTGTCTTGATTCGGTATGAATTTGATTGAATTCTGTTAAGTTACCTTAAATTCTTTGGAATTGAATTGCATTTTATTGAGAATAATCCAATTTCTTTTAATAAGAAAATCATAGAAAACCTGATTCGTATTTAGAAACTCTTGTGCTTATTTAAAGGCCCAGTTCTCCTGTTCTCGAATGCATGAATCCACCTACCAGGCTTCCTTCTTCTGACGGAAATGGATATGGACTTGACCAGCTTGAGTTTATTCTACTTACGTCCATTAAAAATCCGAATCAGGGATTCGAACTTCGAAAATACACATTTCCTGCAGATAGAGAACTTTTATTACGCGAAGGAACGAATCAATATTTGCCGATGCCAAAGCAAGAACACATTGTATTATCAACCTTCGTTGGTGAAGTCTATGCAATATTGGCGAGTAGTAACTATCTTGCTGGAATATATGCATATATTTATCGCAATGGAAATAAACTTCGGGTCAAAATAAACATGCAAAGTGGAACGATTACCCCTTTGACCAGAGATGAAATGTGGGAAGCTTCAGTAGGCTGCCTTCGCCCCATCTTAAATCATTTCAAAGTAGAGCATGTAAAACACAATCATCAACGTCATTCAATCATTTGAAAGAATGTAAAAATAAAAATAAATGTTTCCGATCCAAAACCATCTTCAAATATTACGAGTAACTTGTAATAAAAATGACAATGAAAACTCAATGCATCATGGTGCCAAAGGCTTCGAACTTCGGTCGATGCCCCAGCCATCTCTTTTCGAAAACAGATTAAAAAAAAGCACTGTTCAATTTCCTCACAAATGTATTTATCGAAGACAATCATCATAGGTTTATAACGATTAAATTGCAATAATTTTCCGACGACACATTGTCTCTTTAGTTGACGTGAAACCCAACCCAAATCAATTACTTAAATAACATAAAAGGTATAAGATGAACTACTTCATACTAAATCAAAAGACCTTGATAATGTTGAGAAGATCCTTTAATCATCGACGTTCCGAGAATCAAATGCTCTCCTCTTCAGGAAAACAGCAATCCAATTCATATAAAAGTCATTTATTTTTAAAAAATGTGCAGAAGCCAAAATGTCGTCAAAAAAGATTCATGCTCTTACAAGATTGACATCTCAATTTAGTTCTGAGCTTTCAATATTTTAAATTTAAGATGTTAAAAAGTAGTAGTTGGTAGTTGATGTTGTCCTCCATTTCAGATTTGAAAAGAAGATTTTTTTTATGAATTTTTTTTAAATATTGTCCGTGAAGGGATAATATTGGACCTCACTGCTCTTTAGCATCTTAAATTCAAAATATTAAAAGCTCAGAACTAAATTGAGATGTGAATCTTGTAAGAGCTTGAATCTTTTTTGACTACGACATTTTGGCTTCTGCCAATTTTTTTTTTTAAATAAGGGACTTTTATATGACTTGGATTGCTGTTTTTCTGAAGAGGAGGGCATTTGGCTCTCGAAACGTCGAAGATGAAAGGATCTTCTCAACATTATCGAGGTCTTTTTATTTGGTCTGAAGTATGTCATCTTATACCTTTTAAGTTATTTAAGTATTTATTTACTCAGTTAAAAAATGGAAAAATAAAAAAGTTTTTTTAAACCAAAGCTATCAGCTAACAGGCCAAAATTATGAATATATACAAGCATAATTTTAAACTGGAAATTATTTGAAAAACTTTCCGAAAAATATAATTTTTGAAGATTTGGAATCCACAGCTTAGAAGCTATTTAAGAGTTTTGAGAAGTTCTGAGAGAATACAAAATTTTTCTCAAGATTTCTGGGAGAATTCGTAATAATTTGTTTGATTCAAACTATTCTTGAATTTATCTACTATTTTACTATTCATCTCTATCTACTATCCACTATTTGAATCTATCTACTAATCTACTATTTCTGAAAAAAAATTCAAAAGAATTCCAAAGATTTTCAAAATTGGTAAAAAAGAATCCGGAAGATTATATCAATTAGTTTTTCAATTTTACAGAATGTTTCAAAAGTTTTAGAAAAAATTATAATATTTTAAAAATATATTCAGAAGCTCTTACAGAATCTGGTTGGCTGAACATGGACCAACGGTGTTAATTGCACATCTGTACCAAGGGTTTCTGCTAAATATAGTCACAATAATTGATAAGCAGTTGCGGAGAAATGTCTAAGCAGGCGTACAGAATTGTCCCTAAGTGTGCGGGAAACACCCAAAGCTCTCGCATTTTTCGCATGAACTTCTGCCAGACCGTGCCAAGGAACTCCGGAAAAGGGGTTATAGAAGCGGAGCGCCTACTCAACCGCAGCCAGAACCATCCGGAAAACAAAGGAAGAGAAATAAAACTAAGGCAACCTCGAACAGGCACCCAATAGAGGAAGAACGATGCTTCAGGACACGGAGAAACATCAACATTCAGGTTTCTGCGAAGCCAAAAGATCTGGCTGAACTGGATGACGAGCTTTGTGGAGATTTTTCCGGAGAATCCGACCTCTGGACTATCAATTGTGGTGTGTGCAATGCAACTAGAGCTATGGTAGATGCAAACCGCAAAATAGAACCAACGGTTGATCATAAGACAAAAAGACGATTACATCAACTCAGCACAAAGATATGCTGGGGAAGGCAGTACGCATCCCGCATTCAGTGTGTGATTGACTACATAACATCTGGAAAGACTTTCTCTGCCAGGTTTTGACAGTTTGCGCGCAAACTGCGGATCCGTCATCACACAATCAACAAGATAAGCTACTGACCATCAGGCATCATATTGTTGACAGGCCACGAATACAATCTAACGCTAGGAGAAGTCTAGAGCGGAGAGGGAGGTGATTCAGAGAAAATCAACAACCTATCACTACCCAGGACGTGAAAAACGTATTAAGAGGCCAGAAGAACTATCCCGCTCCTGGACCAGATGGTATCAAGACCTTCTGGTGGAAGAAGTTTTCTTCAACCCGCCAGCATCTAGCCCGAATTTTCACCTCATATCTGATGTCCGGAGAGCCTATTCGGGAGTGCTTGGTGAAAGGGCGCACAGTGCTTCTATCGAAGACGGGCAACCTAGCTAACCCTAAGAATTACAGGTCAATAACTTGTCTGAACACACCGTATAAGATCTTCACAGCTATCCTAAATGATAGGATTGTTCGGACAATTGGACCTGTGTGGCGAGAGATATATCATCAGCGCAGCTAAAAGAAAGGCTTAGCAGGATGTCGGGAGAACTTGCTCATCGATAGGTGTTTCTGTAAAGACGCAGCATCCTATCACCGATTTCTATCGATGGCCTGGATTGATTACCGGGAAGCTTTCGATTCAACCACCCATAAACCGTCGGTTGGAAAGCTTAAAGGTTCATTCACAGAGAAGTGTATAGTGAGGTGCATAGAGAGATAAATGCCGCTATAGAAAACCAGATTTACTATCTCATCTGGAAAACATCCTGTGATCACTGACGGTAACACCTTTCAATGATGTATATTTCAGGACGACAACACGAGCCCCCTCCGCTTCTGCCTCACATTATTGCCACTATCTCTCGCACTTCGCCATTCCAAAGAGTAGCTCTGCGGCAAACCTGGAAACCGAGAGCATAAGGTCACTCATGTATTTTACAAGGATGAACTTAAGATCTATGCTAGAGATCAAGAGAAACTACATCTAGGTCTGAAAATTGTCAAAAAGTACCCTCAAGAGATTGGAATGGGTTCAGGATTAGCGAAATGCGCCAAGGTTAATTTGAAGAAATGAAAACTTAATGGCATCCCTGAAGATTCATTCAGGACGTGAAATCTTTAAAGGTTACTCTCCGATGCAGATACAAACGTCTCATCCGACCGATATGGTCTTCCGAACTGTCGGCGAAGAACAAAGTATTTGCAACGAACATGATTGCCATCCGAGTAGTACTCTGTTCATTTGGAGTAGTTCCGTGGACAAAGGACAAGATCAGATCCCACGATATCGGGTCCGGAAAGGTTATGCACATGAACAGAAGCATGCAACTTGATTCTTCTGTTCCACGACTTTACATCTCACGCCGTCCAGGTGGTCGCGGAATACTAAATCTTAAATTTCTTGACAACAGGATTATTCTGGGTAAAGCACATATAGTCGCCAATGGATAAGACTCTCTTCTTAACATGGTTAAGAAACACGAAGAAGTGGGAAAAGTAGCGTTTCTGTACATCCATCTTGAATACTCACTTCTGAAGGCCAGAATTAAGGAAACACAGGAGAAAAATATCCGCAAACAGCTCCTCGACAAGAGGATGAGTGGCATGAATTAACGTTTCCTTCCCTCAAGTCACCAGCATTGAAGTCAGGCACAGCGTTTCTCACTTTGGCATGTCAAGGCAGTGTCATTTCCACTCTAGCATACCGTCGCCACATTTTGACACATACTTTCTGGTTGTCCAGCTCATGCGGGGACGACTTACATCCAAAGGCATAATGCGGTACTAAGATTGCTTTATTAGCATCTGTGTCAGTATTACGGCATCAGCCCCAATAAAACTCCGCTGAACGCTACTATACTAGGGAGATAGAGTCGATTATCCAAAATATAAAGTGACGCATATACAGAAAATCCATATTCTCGACAATTGTTTCTGTTGCGCACTCGAGACCTGAAGTAGTTCTCCTGGACTTCGAGAAACGAACCATGTTGCTATCGAAAGAGAGGTGTAAAGATCTTATAAGGAAGATACGACGAGTCTACCCAGAATATTCTGTTAAGACAATCGTCCTAATAATCGGCACTCTTGGAGATGCCAAGGTTTCACTATTTAATATCCTGAAAAGCAGCCCTGTGCGTCAACGAAATGCTGAGACACTTGCGGGAAAAATGCAGAAGGCGGTCGTCCTTAGGTCGATATGTGTTCTCATTCTGCATGAGATCTGAGGAAAGAAAAAGTTTGCTTCTTCGACAAGGACTATCTTTCCACATTTCTGTTAAAGTATCCGCACATTTTCTTGTCGAGTAGCTGTTGGTGAAATTTTCCAACCTCTGTTTTCGTCACTTCGGCTTTTAGAAGTGAAGGATCTAGATAGAGTAATGCACTTTCCTCACTTCTGATGTTAGAATTCAGGAGATTTTCCTGGCGCATGCGTAGTGGACGGGATTCCCGCACGTACAAGAGCGCTCGGAAAAACTAGGAGCAAGCTTGCGCAGAGAATGTGCGCGGTGAGCCGAGTCAGCCACCCCTGGACCATCGACTATCGGGAGACCGCGAAGTTCTGCGTCAAATTGGTTCTTGCATCCGGCGGGTCAATTACTCGGTAATTGTTAACTTTAGCAAACTTTTTTATCACTATTGTTGACGCTATTTTTTTGTTGGAATTCAAAAATAGAAAAATGTTTTTTGAGTACTGGGACACCCTGTATATGTATGTATATACATACATACATTATCATTCTTTAATAGGACGTGTAGTTTTTGTTTTAATCGCTCATTCACGTTATTTATATAGACTTTTTTCTTCTATTATCAAAAATAGAAACTATTTGTAAAATTAATTACAAGTTTCTAAATACTTAAATTCTGATGATTTTTGAAACGAGTTGAATATTCTATTAAATTATGAATCCTAGTTATTAAATTGTGTTTAATCAAGATACGGCGATACCACGCTGAAAACACCAGTTCCCGTTAGATCACTGAAGTTAAGCAGTGTTGGGCGCGGTTAGTACTTGGATGGGTGACCGTTCGGGGAATACTGCGTGTTGTTGACCCGTCGTGGGTGTGGTGGACCCACACTGGTAGTATTTATCCACCTAGAAACACTGCCCGAACCGGGTAGTGAGGCAATGAATTTTCGAGTTTGAAATGCTAATCAATTTTTTTTTTTAATCAAGATAACGTATATAAACTCTGATGCAACACCAGAATATTAATTTGTTAGACTGATAACAACATTCTATTTGAACGTATAAATCAGTTTTTCTTCTAATTGCCAGATATGAAGGACGTGTATACTGTGGTCTTTATCTGAACGGTATTGGTGAATATGATTGAACATTGAAAGCGTCTAATGTTTTGACATTGTTTCTAATCTTTCTTAATGTTTGACTTCAGGTACTGAGTACAGGTAATGACAAAAATGTATAGTTATAAAGTTCATGACTTTCGCAAACAATGAAAGAATGCACAAAAAACTGATTGTAACAAAATTTTTCTAGAGAAGGAATTTTCAAAGAAGAAGGCCCGCATTGTGTGCCGAAATGTTGAAAAGTTTATTTAAGAACGATGCTTGAAGGCTAGAATCGTTTTTATTGATTTTTTTCTCTACTTATGGGACCGATAGACCGAAGGAAACAATATTTTCCGAAATTTCATTGAAGACGACGGTCGAGGAAAAGGAGAGGCAAATTCTGGAGTTACTCCGAAAAATTAGTATTTTGGAGTTCAGCTCCAAATTTCGCGTGGATTCATAAATGTATTATTTTTTGAGAAAAAAAAAGAAAACTAAATGGTCGGAATAAAAAAGAAGGTATGTCGAAACGTATTTCAGGGTAGCTTCTGGTACTTTTAAAGTCAGACAACATGCATATCTCAGCAGAACAGGTTTGACGACTATTATTAATGACGTAAGGCTTGAGATAACATAAATAAACTCTGATGAAACCCCAGATTTGGTACACCGATAAGCACATTCTTCATTAATGTACAAATCAGTTTTTCCTTCACTTGTGGAATATGAGGATCGTTTATACTGTGGCCTTTGTCTTGACAGTGATACTTAGTTTTATTGGTAAATATAATACTTTACTATATTTTTAACTTCAAAAATGTTTTTAAGCTTTGAAAAAATGAAAATTTTTTTATTACAATATTCATTCTATCCTAATTGTTATTATTTTTCTAACTCTATGTGGGTTTTTCCGAAATGTGTAGGAATTGAATCTCGAAGATTAATTATTAAGGATTCACAGGGAAGATTGCTTTGGCGGTTTTTCAGAAACAATTTTGAATTGCGTTTCCTAATCTCTCTTTTTTTTCGAATGAATCTGCATTCCTGGTAGAAACACTAGAGACAAAAACACGGTCATTCATCAACGAAAACCTCATATACATACAATTTGAAAAAAAAGTCAAGATGTAGTATTTAAGAAATTTAACTGCAAGAATAAAATTCTGTCAGTAAATTAGGTGAAAATCCTCTCTGGTTCAATCAAAAGAATTTCACAAATCAAAATCTATTAGCAGATTTGACTGATCTTTATATCAAAATCTATATTTCTAGAAATCCTATACCTTTTTGAAATCATATACAGACAAGAACTTATCAAACTTTATGCTTCACAATGTCGATTGTTCCTATCTAATTCCATTTATTGCGTAATTGTTTACTGTTCCATCAAAAGTTTCTCATTGCAATTCCATCAAATCTTATCAGCAGTTCAGTTTACTCAACAATCTTTGCAAGTCCTCGTTTGATTCTGCCATGACAATTTTGTCACCTGCGAAAGCTAACACAGGTAGCCTTACTGACATAGGGCATCCTTGTCTTACGCCTTGCATAATATCAAAACAGTCCCTAAGTTTAACCATTGACCCTAACACTGGCTTTGCTACCTGCATATATTGTTTTTATTGCTTGTAGAAGCCATCTATTGACTCTGTGCTCTTTAAGGACTTCCCAAAGTTCACTTTTATCCATTTTGTCAAATGCTTCTTCAAGGTCAACAAATGCATAGAAAGCTTCGTTTCCTACTCTCAAACTTTCTTCTGTGACCTGTCTCAAGCTAAATATTTAATCTTCACATGATCTTTCTGACATAAATCGACTTTGGAATTCCCATATTTTTTCTTTCGTTATTCTCGTTACCCCACCAATAAGTATTCTTGAGTACAGTTTACTTACGTTAGTTAATACGCTGATACCTCTGTAAATATTGCAGTTGCTTTTATCTCCCTTCCTCTTGTATATTGATAAGATGATTGTTTTTCTCCCATTGTCTTAGTGCACTTGTAGATTATTATTAGTAATGAGTGAACATTTATTTTTGAAACAAAATGATCCTGTGTTTCCTCTTGCAGAATTAAGTTCACAATTTGATGTTTTGCACAATGGCGCTTCTTTTTCTGGTGTTTCTCGCGGCGGCCCATCTTCTTCTTCTGACCGACGAAATTCTCCTGGCAGGTCTGTTCTTCCTGCCAGTCCTCTTCGTGCAAGGTCCAGGTCTCCTTCTGCCAGCAATATAGCTTCACCTACCAGTCTTCCATTTTCTGATGTGCTTGGATATAGACTTGACCAGCTTCAATTTATTCGGCTTATTTCCAAAAGAAATCCAAATCGGTTTTTTGAACTCCGGAGATACACTTTTCCTACGGATAAACGAATTAAAATACTTGATGCGTATAGTGTCTTTCCGCCCGTGCCACCCCAAGAACAACTTGTGTTATCAACATGCGATGGTGACGTCTTCGCAATTTTGACGAGTAATAATACACTTACTGGAATGTATAAGTATAATCCTCACGCAAAACGTATAACGCGGACGAAAATAAACATGAAAAGCGGCATGGCTACTCCATTGACAACAGGTGAAGTCGAGGAAATTCCAGTAGGCTCCGCCCGCCGCGTCGCATATGATTTTAGGGTAGAGCATGTAAACCAGAATGCTGGGTAAGTTAATTTTTAAAATAAAGTAATTATCGGTACCTTACATTTTCAGTTAATTATGTAGTCGAGCATGCAAACCACAGTGATAAGTAAGCTACTTTGAAGTCACTGCAGTAGCTTTTTCAGATTTCCAAAATTTGTGAAAGAGAATCTGGAAAATTTTCCGAAAAAAAAAATGATTTTAAAGAATCTTTCAAAAGTTTGAGGAAACACTATAATTATTTTAAAAGATATCTAGAAGTTCCTTTGAAATTTCAAAAATAATGCAAAAGTGATCATTTATTTGAATAAATTAATGTTAAGAAAATATTGTTGAGAAAATTCTGAAACTGTTTTTGAATTTTTTCCAAGCGTGCCATTAAAGACGCTAGTATATCTAGAAAGTGGTGTGAAATTGTTGTCGAAAACCTGATTGACTTTTTATAACTCAAAGTTATTTAATACCCTGAAATGGAAAGTTTCAAAATTAAACCTCCAACCGCTTCCTTTTAGTAGAAAAAAAAAATGGAAAACCTTATGCGAATTTGGAAACATTTGTGCTTATTGAATGCCACCCCTATTTCTGGCATTTTTCGTGGTAGGTCATCTTCTTCTTCTTTTGACAAATATCATTTTCCTGCTAGGTCACCTCCGTGCGAGGCTTCTCTTCATGCAAGGCCCAAGTCTCCTCCTCCTAGGTGCACGGCTCCACCTGCCAGGCTTCCTTCTTCTGACGGAAATGGATATGAACTTGACCAAATTCAGTTTATTCTGCTTACTTCCATCAAAAATCCGAACCGGGTATTCGAGCTGCAAAAATACACTTATTCTGCAGATAAAGGAATTTTATTATACGAAGGAGTGAATAAATATTTGCCGATGCCAAAGCAAGAACACATTGTATTATCAACATTAGCTGGTGACGTATTTGCAATATTGGAAAGTAGTAATTGCCTTGCTGGAATATATGCCCGTTGTCACGGCTATAACCGTAAAGTTCGCGTAAAAATAAACATGCAAAGTGAAACGGTTACCCCATTGACCACCGAGGAAACGAGGGAAGTTCCAGTAGGCCGCTTTCGCCCCATCTTAAATTATTATAGGGTACAGCATGTAAAACACTATCATCCAAGTCAGGCAATTAGTTGAAAAAATGTTAAAATAGAGAAAAAATATTTTAGAACCAAAGCTATCTCACAATATCACGAGTGAGTTTTAATTAAAAATAATAAAAACTTAGTGTATTACGGTACCCATGGCTTTGTTCTTTTCTTAGTGCCCTAGTCAGTCTTTTTCGGGAGCAGATTAAAAAAGTTCTGTTCGATATTCTTACAAAACATTATTCGAAGACAATTATTTTAGGTATGTAATGATTTACTCATAATAATTTTTCTTTCACAGAATGTCCCTTCCATGCTTGTGGAACGATCCCAAATCAATCTCTGAATTTTCTGGGTTGATTTATTATGCCAGGTAATTCAAAGGCGCACAGTTAGTCAAATAATTATATATTATAATAATTTAGAAGTCATTGAGGGCCTTTCCTTATTTTGCCGCTGAGGGCGAGAATTCCGTGTCACCGACGAAATCTCATTTCCAGTGCGGAAGAAAATTGGGCGAGGAAATCGCTTATAACAAGATCCAACGGAAAATTGTCGGTCCCATTGTCGGTCGCCTTGGTTGAAATATCAACTGTTATATTTTGAACAATAGCATGTGTTCTTCGTGTCGACCAGGGTAGTATTGAATAAGTAGAGTGGAAGTTTTTCTGACCACTGTTCAAAATTTTCTGAGTTTTATGTAATGTCTTCTTTCAAATTGGAGTGAGTTATATGAGTGGGTGACAGGTGTGGAAAGGAAAGTTGAGTTGGAGGGGAGAAAGGATAAGGAAGTGGCGGTTGTGGAGTTGGAGGGATGAGAAAAAAAGTTGGGGATAATGCGAAATAAGAATAGGATCAAGGATAAGGGAGTTTTCATCGATCACGATTTAACGAGAAAGGCAAGGGATGTGCAGAGTATGCAACGACAGGGCTAGGAGGGAGAGAAGTGAAGGGAGATCGGCGAAAGTAGGATATCGGAAAACTAAAGTAGACGAGAACATGTAGGTGTGGGATGAGGAGAAAGAGGTGTTGAAGGAAGTGCAGGGGAATCGGTTTTGTAGGAAGTGGGAGTAATGCAGGAAAAAGGAGTAGCGCAGGTGCTGTGCAGGTGCTATATCCAGGAATTTGATGTTATGATACTGGTAGGGACGTGGGTATAAAGAAAGGAACGGGATAGAATAGAGCTACAGCTGCCAAGGAGTATAGGTGGAGACTCCAGGAGGCGGTCAGAGTGGAGAAGAATGGAAGGGCTAGTGGGGCTTATTGTGGATCTTGAAGGCGCATTTCCTTTGGTTGATAGGGGGAGGTTGTGGGAGGCGATGGAGGATAGTATAGTGGAGAAAGGCCTGATCGAGAGGGTAAGGGAGATATATGAAGAGACCAAAGATAAGGTAAGAGGAGGGGAGGAGAATTCGGAGGAAATCTCGATGCATAAGAGGTTAGGGCAAGATTGTCGGCTCAGCCCACCGCTTTTTGCGATTTTAATTGCGGTTATGAAAAGTAAGCTAGAGGCCGGGGTGGTAGGAGGAGTCACGATAGGAGGCGTTCGAATTTGGTCACTAGCGTATGCGGATGACATAGCGTTGCTAGCAAGAAGCGAGGAGGACTTAAAGGAGATGATGAAGAGGCTGAGAAGATACCTGGATAAGAACGGGTTAGAGCTGAATGCGGAATACCCCAAGGTTATGGTGTTCAGAAAAGGACCTGGGCTTTGTGTCTCGGAGGAATGGGTGAGTGGATGGTCACATAAACGAAAGAGTGAAGAGGGTAAATGCGGTGACGGGGCAGCTGTGAGGGTTAGGAAAGAAGTTATTCGCAGATGATTTTGGACGAAGAATGAAATGGTTTGTTTCACTAGTGATGAGTGTGCTATTGTATGGAGCAGAGGTGTGGGGGGTGGAAAGGAAATATTGTCGGGAGGGAGACGGGGAAACGAGTGTCGGGATTCTAGCGGGGAGTCGTGCATGTAAATATGCGGAAAAATTTTAGAAAAAAGGGGAAGTAGGGTGGTTAGGGAATGTTGGTTCGAGAACAGGAAGGGGTTGGGGAGATGTGGGGTTAGTAAAAAGTTCAATCAATCTTGTCTACTAAATTTGCCGGCGGAAATAGATTCCGGAACAACTGCGGCATGTTAATTATGCAATTAGTTATAGTTTCTAGAATTGAAATACCATTTTTGGAAATAAGTGTAGCTTCCAGGCACTAATTCAAACTGTATCACGCCAGAGATAAGAATAGAAAAATAAAGGAGATAATAATACAGCTCTTTATTGATCCCAAAGTTAACTCTCATTAGGAAACTAAATTTTTTTCCTAGAATGATATACGAGTTATAAGCATGTATATCTCAGCAGAACTAGTTTGCCGCCTATAATTATTGACATAACGATTGAGATAACAGACATGAACTCTAATGAAACATCAGAATAATAATTTGATACACTGATAAATACATTCTTCATCCACATACAAATCAGTTTTCCCTCTAATTGCCAAATATGAGGATCGTTTATTATACTGTGGTCTTTATCTTTACAGTGATACTTAATTCTATTGGTGAATATAATACTAAACTATATTTATTATTTAAAAAACGTTTTTAAGATTTTTGAGAATAAAAATGTTTGCATCGCAATATGCATTCTCTTCTAATTATTATCATTTTGCGAACTCTATTTGAATTTTTCCGAAATGAATCGTTTACGTGATTGTTTACTGTTCCATCATAAGTTTCTCATTGAAACTCCATCAAATCTTAGCAGCACGAATAATAAACCCTTTGTTTCAGAATATTGACAATTTCTATCAAATGTTATATGCATAGGAATTTTATCATTTTCTTTCAACAGCTTCTGATTAAAATTCTATTAAATCTCATTACCATGAAACTTGTACCGAATCCGATGTTGAATAAGAAGTGTGTAAGCTCTCACATCGGATAGAGTCAGATTAAAACTTCTACAATTCTGGAACAAAGGACTTGATACGAGTATTGTAAGTTTGAAATATTATAGAGTTTCAATGAGAAGATCTTAAAAGAAGTTTACGTACAAGCTTTTTCCAGCAAAATAATCAATCCGGAATGTAACCTGCAAGTCATTTTCGAATATGGTAAATTGTTTCTGAAATATTTGTTCAGATAATGAAGTCAGTAATAAAACATAATTATTAAATCTAAACCAAGTAAACAAATAAAACTTTCGTGATTTCTGAGTAATCGTAATTCTGGGAAAAGAACGCATTAGCTCGATACTCTTGTACATTACTATCAGTAATACAAGAACATTCATTCTCGAATAGAATTTAATCGTATGTTTCTGGTTGCAGAATTAAGTTCACAGTTTGATTGTTTGCCTAACGGTGCTCCCATTCCCGGTGTTGCTCACAGCAGCCCATCTTCCTCTTCCGACAGACAAAATTCTCCTGCCAGGGCTGTTCCTCCTGTGAGTTCTCTTCGTGCAAGGTCCAGGTCTCCTTCTGCCAGCAATATAGCTCCACCCATGGGTGTTCCTTTCTCTGACGTGCTTGGATATAGACTGGACCAGATTCAATTCATTCGGCTTATTTCCAAGAAAAATTCGAATCGGGTTTTCGAACTTCGAAGATACACTTTTCCTGCGGATAAACGAATTAAAGTACTTGAAGGACGTAATGCTTTTTCGCCCGTGCCATTGCAAGAACTAATTGTACTATCAACATCCGATGGTGATGTCTTTGCAATATTGACGAGTAGTAATACACTTGTTGGAATATATAAATATAATTCCCGCATCAAAAATAGAGGACGTGCAAAAGTAAACATGGAAAGCGGCACGGTTACCCCAATGACAGCAGATGAAGTGGAAGAAATTCCAGTAGGCCTCGCTCGCCGCGTCCAACATGATTTTAGAGTAAAGCATCTGGGCGACAAGGATGGGTAAGTTACTTTGTAAGTCACTACAGTAGCTCAAGATGTACAGTGTAGATTTTTGAAGACTTCGACATACAATTTAGAAGTTTTTTTCGAATTTGAATAGTTTCGAAATAGTAAAAAATGATCTTGAGATTCTTAGGAATACCAAAAGTGATTATTTCATGACAGAAATTAATTTGATGAAAATATTGAAAATATTCTAACATCTTACAAAAGATTTCCAAGATTATGAACAAACAAATTCGGGAGATTTCAATACATTCTTAAGAATAATTTGAATCATTTTCAGAGATATTGAAGAATTCCTGAACGACTCTAGTATATCTGAAAAGTGGTGTAACATTTTTGTCGAAAACCTGATTGACTCTCACTACCTAAAGTTATTTGATATCATAAATTTAAAAGTTTAAAAAAACAACCTCCAACCAATTCTTTCTAATAAAAAAATCATAGAAAACCTTATGCGAATTCAGAACTATTTGTGCTTATTCTATACCACCACCGTTGCTGACATTTCTCGTGGCAGGTCATCCTTTTCTTCACCTTTCTCTCCTCCTTTTGAAAAAAATAACATTCTCCTGCCAGGTTCACTCCAGATGAGGCTTCTCTTCGTGCAAGGCCCAGGTCTCCTGTTACCAGGTGCGTGGCTCCACCTACCAGGCTTCCTTCTTCTGACAAATCTGTATATGGACTTGACCAACTCCAGTTTATTCTGCTTACTTCCATCAAAAATCCGAACCGCGTATTCGAACTGCAAAGATACACTTTTCCTGCAGATAAAGACATTTTGGTACTAGAAGGAGTGAATCAATATGTTCCGATGCCAAAGCAAGAACAAATTGTATTATCAACTTCAGCTGGCGAAGTCTTTGCAATATTGGAGAGCAGTAACTATCTTGCTGGAATATATGCATATATTTATCGCTCTGGATATAACCTTCGGGTAAAAATGAACACCCGAAGAGGAACGATTACCACATTGACCGCAGATGAAACGAGGGAAGTTCCAGTAGGCCGCCTTCGCCCCATCTTGAATTATTTTAGAGTACAGCATGTACACCACAATCATCCAAATCATTCCATCGGTTCACCTTCTAATCACAAATAATAATGAAAACTCAATGTATGATGGTTCTCATGGCTTTGTTCTTTTCTTAATACCCTAGCCAATCTTTTTTGGAAGCAGATGAAAGAACTTCTGTTCAATATTGGCACAACAATATTCTTTGAAGACAACCATTATAGGTTTATAATGATTGACTGATAATAATTTTCCTTCGACAGAATTTCCCCTTAGTGCTTGTCGAACTGATCTCCAATCACTTTCTAAAGTTTGGGGGTCGATTTTTAATACGTGGTTGTTCAAACTCACGCATTTATGATCTTGAATATCCGATTGATTTTTATGTTGCTCAATCTGCGGGAAATGGGATTTATCTCCCGTATTCTTATACTTGTAATTTACGATTGTGCAGTATAATTTTAGTGTGTTTTCTCTCTTATTTCATCTTGCGCTTCGGTTTTTCCTGTCTACATGTCTATCTCTCTCTGTAATCTGCTGTACATATGTTGTAGAACATAATAAAAAACTATTATTATTATAATAGATGACCAAATAATTACAAAGCTATTTTTTTACATTAATGTTTTGAAACGAGATTTTTAAAATTATTTTTTGAGCAGTTGATTATTGCCTCAATGAATATAGCTGCTAGGTATTTATTATTATCTTATCACTTCAGCGATACGAATAAAAAATCAGGGCGATAAGTATAGAGCGATAGGTACAAAATATTTGGTCTCTCTGCTTGTCACTTAGATTTTTATCGTGGCACTATTTGCAAAGATCTCATTATTATTCACA